>WBMZ01007499.1:0-73699 GCA_013400975.1 Atrichornis clamosus
TTCCTGTGGTGTAGTTGCACACCGCGGGGACGGGGTGGGAAGAAGGTCTGAGTTCTCCCGTGTTTCTCACGTGTCTGGTTGTGGGCTCCTCGGTGGCGGCGGCAGTGGCGGCAGCAGCACAAGCTGGGGTCTTCAGCTGAGGCGAGCAGGCGGCTGGTCTCTCCTCGGAGGGAGGGAGAGAGAAGGCACAGGAGCCCCGGCCCCTTCTGGAGCCCCCCCACTCAGATGGGGGGAAATCTGCTGGCGGTGATGCCGCGGCGGATGATGTCCGTGTCCAGCGAAAAAACGGCAGGGAGGGAAAAACTCCTGGAAAACTGGGAAACCAAAACTCCCAGAGCCAAAGCCCCACACCACGTTCTCCCGAGCCGGGCGAAGAGGCAGTGAGTCCGAAGAAAAAAACTTCTTTTCCGGCTGCCGGGGACTGCTCCCCCCACCCCCCCACTCACACCTTTCCCACCTCCTTTTGTGTTTTTCAAAACCATATCAAAGACTGGCCAGGGTGATTAACCGTTCTTTTATGTCCTGATTGTCTGGCATTTGCATATGACTACACTCGCCCCTGCCAGTTGTCTCCCTGGTAACCAACGAAAAAAGAAGAAAAAAAATTCACTAAGAAACACAAACCCACCACAATTGCTCACAGCTCTTTTTAATACCATGAATAGAGTGTTTTACAGAGGTGCTGGTAAATAGTTAAGTAGTGAATTTGGCAACTTCTCGTTCAGAAATTAATGCTAATATAATGCATTTCATATTAAAACTTGTTGAGTGGTCTCAACAAAATTAATCAAACTAATAGCAAAAAACCCAACCCTGATATTTTAGCTTTCCATCTACCTTACCAAAATAGAGTTTTGCATTACAGCTTGTGTCTCATGAACAGTTATTTCAAAATTTCTTTAGCCTAATAAACACAAGTCAGGATGTAAATACATTACTAAGAGCTTCACTAGCTGCAAGCAGTTGCACCCCATGAGACAGCAATAACATCTCCCATCAGATTTTGGCCTAAATGTTTGTAGCATGATTATTTTGCTCATTTTCACAGGCTTCATGACAGAATCTGGGGGTTTAGTTTTACATTTGTTTGCTTGTGTTTAAATAGCACAAAGTAATTCCATTCCATAAGCACATAGTGAACACGTTCTTCACAACACATCAATTGAGCAACAACCTCCCCTGAGAAGCTGCTAACCCTTCTGAATAGAGCCAATCTCAGCGCACAGTTTCCCTCCATCATTTGGAAACAGGATGCCAGAAGACATAGAAAACAATTAATTTCTAATAGAAAGCACGTACACAGCAGTGAGAAAACCCCTAAAGCTCGAAACTTCACTATGACTCTCAGTATAGGGCATAAAATGCAAGTCAGGAGAGGGAGCTTCTTGGAGGTGAAGGGGAGAAAGGATCACAGGCCCTTCAGTTTTTCCTCTCAAACATGGGCTATTAAGTTTCAAGCTGGGACCAGTAACTTGTAACTAATTAAAACTAATGCTCTCACCACCAAGTATTGAATTAAAAGCACCAAGGGAGGTACTCCAAGTTTTGACAAGACTTTTGCAATGGTAACACCCTCACTTCTGAAAACATTCTTGATTTCACACTTAGATTACCTGACTTCAGCTTCCAGGGGTTGATTTTTGTTATAGCTTTTCTGCCATTCAGTATTTTTTCATGCTGAAGTTATTAATACACTATAATCAAGGCACCCTTATTCATTCTTTTTGGTAGGCAGAACATAAAATCTGTATATCAAAACAATCCACAACCATCACTTCATCCTGACTGAAAACTTAATAGATGAGAGAGAGAAGAATAGATTTTTATCTCCTCATCTCACACAACAGAGATAACCCCCATGTTAGACGTGCACCCCAAATCTGGAGGTCTAAATGTTTTGGCCTAAAACACACTTTTTTTTTGTGGTCACAGTGTAGTTTTTACCTTGTCATTTACATAAAATATTTAACAATACTCATACCTGGGGGTAAAATGATTATGAGCATATAAACATACATTCACACCTTGGACCACAAAGGAACATAAGCTGTGTGGGACAAGAACTGGAAACAGTAATATTTTATGATACTTGTAAGGTTCCCAGCTCCAATTAGGAAAAATATAAATCTAGAACATGGCCTTTTTATTGCCCATTTATACAAGGTGACTTGTCTCAGACTCCGAGGAATAGATGGAGCTATGAGGATTACCTTCACGGAAACACTTCTGTGTCCCAGGCACAGGTGGGACACACTTGCGAGAGCATTGGAAATGCTGATGGAGGGATCACAACACTACAGGCAATACTTACATTCACACAGCAGCGTAGGTGACTAGTGGAAGGTGTCCCTGCCGAACTGGATGATCTTTAAGGTCCCTTCTAACCCAAATCATTCTATGCTTCTATGAAAGTTTATTTTCAGCTTCTACATACCTTTCATCTACATTCCCTCCCTTGGTAGAACAGTGACCACCAAGTTTGCCAGGGTGGCATCCAGCCTGCAGGAGTTCATTTTGTCAAAAGAAAGAAGGGACAAATCCTATTGTCAGAGCCATGCAGAGGGGAAAAAGGCAAAACCTGTAGGCAAGGCTGTAGCTGGATATGGCCACAGAATGAAGGCAGAGCCAACAACCCAGGTATTTCTGTAGGTGTTTGGGCTTCCTGGGGGTTGCAGCAGTAGAACAAGGCAGAACAACTGTGTGTCATGAGATGACAGCACAGGCAGGTAACACAATGGGGGTCTTTCTTTGAATTACAGCTACTAACAACACCAAACACTTCCTTGCTACACCAGCCTCAGTTAAAGTCTTTTTTGGATTTGAAAGTCCAGGCATACTTAATTCAGAGGCAGGAAGACCAAGAACAAGTCAACAGGAACTTTTATATTTCTCTCAGGAGAAGGACATCAGACAAAGCCATAGAAACTACTAACAGTGCTTTCCATCATAATCTTGTGATGTTTGGGGATTTCTACAATTAAATCCCAGTTTTGGCAATATTCAAAAAGGAGGAAAAGTTTGCAAGTGTGTATGTGTGCATTTATGGGTCAAAAATGGTTTTATTTTATTTTTCTTTCTTTCTTTCAATCAGCCTCATCTGAAAGCAGGACAGTGGGGTTTTCTGAATGCCTTAGGATTCAGCTCAAGGAGAAATATTTCCTAGATTGGGACTGGGCAGTCAAGTGTAAGCAGAAAACTACCATAATGAAACATGAAGGGTTTTGCACTCTCCTTGAAGTAAACACAACGCTCACTTACATTTACGTAGTACAAGATATTTCCATCTAAAATTGGCTCTTCCCCAATTAGAATCCTACAGGGCTTGATTAATTACTGCTAGTGAGAATGGATTTCTTTTCTTAATTTACATGCTACCTGTTCATTTACTTTCAGATTTATTTTTAATATCAAACCATTCCCCTTGGGAAAATGACCATCGTTATCACACAGTCCTCCCAGGAGCACAGAATAACAGCTGTCACTTTGGGTCACCATAGCAACACTACTGTAACTACATCAAATTTGGTTCAACAGGAGAGAAAAGAAAATATACATATATATATACACACAGACACACATGCAGAGGTGATGAAAATAAGTGACTCCTAACACAGTACAGGAAATTCTCATTTCAATGACTGCACGCTTCGCCCTCCTTTGGCCAAAACAGTCCAGTTAAACACAGTGCATCCTTGCCACCAGGGATGAAGCAGTCTTGTGGTGTGGTGCACTTATCTAAAAAAAACCCCCTGCCAAATACCGTCAGAAACACCACCATATCATAGAATACCAAATAGGTGATCTAGTCACATATTGGAACCTGGGGTTCTCAAGGGATTCACCTATTTAAGTCCCAATAATATTAATGGGGAATTATGTGCAGAGTATGAAGATATCTGAGTGAAAAAAAAAAGCTTGTAAGAGCAAATCCACCATTATAAGCAAAAATTTAAAGTTTGCCATAATTTTCAGTGGGAGGAAGGTTGAATCCCAACTCAGATAAGTCCGCTAATCCATTTTTATAGAAATAGAAGCTCAAAAGGTAAATTCTGAAAATCAAATACCCGGCTTTTTACTATTTACTTCTCAATACAAAACATTGCCTTTATTTTTTCCTCTTTTCTTTTCTGCTTTATTTTTCACCTGGAAGAGGGCAAAGTATTTTACATGTACTGCATTATGGTTCATTAATGAACTAATAGATTGAGCTCCGAATCCCTTTTCTTACATTTCTTCCTGACGGCCTCTGGCCTGGTGCCTGGTCCTTAGTTAAGAAGAGAATAGTGCAGCCTGGGGACAGGAAGTCTCTGCAAAGATCAAGCTGGCTATGAAAAACTGGCTTTCCTCAATCTCAGCTGAATGAAGATGAACCCGGCCTCTCCAAAGGCTGCAGGGTGTGCTGGCAGCAACAGGGACCAAATACAACTCTCAAAAGACAGATTTCTCTTACTCCTTTCCAAAGAGAGAAACTTGAACATCTGTAATCACACAATCTAGGTTTTGATACTCTGTAGCTTTTCCCTGGGATTAGAGGTTCTGTGTCCTGTTTAGCCAGGTACATAGGGAAAGATGCACATGAATTGCTTTAAAAAAACCCAAAGAAACAAAAAAAACATGATTACTTTCGGTTCACACTCAGCAGACTGCAAGAGATCAGAGTGAAACATCACCAGACTGGACTTGTTGGGGCTGCAAGGTCCTGACCATCCGTTCTCATGTAGATCTACCACTACATCTAAGACACAGATGCATCAGCTTCCCACAGTAAGAAAACTTTCATTAGAATTTATAAGCCAAATCATAGGCAGGAACTAATCTTAGATGTACTTAAGGCACAGTTACAAGGATGTAAGTTGCAAGGATAAACCTTCAGTCAGGATGAGAGATTTCAGTTGTCGTCTCCATGCTTTCACTGATGTGCAATAATTATGGTTAATAGTCACTAAAAGGCTTCTAACAAATCTTTCACAGTAATTTATCATAATTAACATAAACTTAGACATGTTTCAAGCTTTTTGGTCCTCAGCTCATTATTTATGGGCCTTTCAAAATTGTTCCAGTACATTAATTTTTCTATTTTTAAGCAAATCTATAAGCAGAGCCTATCAAGTGCTAAGAATTAGACTTTCCAGTGTATAAATGTGGTTAATATACATACACATTCACAGCTTAGATTTTTTTTTTAAGCAGTATTGAGTCAGTAATTCATGATCTACAGAAATTACTGGAGTCAGGTAGTGCCTGTTTTGCAAGGTAATACCTCAAAAGGAGCAAAATTTGGAGACAGTGCAAAAACTGAAAAATGTAACAAACATTTAAAATACTTTTATATAAGTTCACACTAATAGTATTTTCACATTATTACAGAGCATTGTAAAATTATTGCTCTGTGATAATTATGAACACTTCTCCAACACCTTGATCCCACTTTAAGCTCAAAAATCAGCTACAACACAGAAAAATACATAAAGTGGGGTCAGTTTTATTTGGAAAAATAGAAATCAATGCAAGGATGCTCAAGTAAAAATTAGCAACATACAGATATGTCAGATTCAGATGAAAGTATGAAATTCTGGGGGCATTTCCACTCCCTATTCAGTTTAACTGGATTTATCATTCTAGTATGCAGTACGACATAAAGACACCCAAACTAGCAATGATCAGAAATTAAACCTGTCCAGGAATATCCAGAAACTGCCAAATCAACAAATGGTTCTCTGATTCCTCTGAACTAATCCTATACTGAAAATACATTTTAACCATTTGATTAACTAAAACCCCTAGGTAAAGCTTCAGTTGTGTTGAAAAGTAATGAATAAAGTTTGTTAATTCAGGACAGAGAATTCCCTGTAAGAAGGCAGCCAAGTTAGAGGAAAGCCATTCCCCCACTACAGCAGTGCCCTAATGCTTGCTGAAGTCAGTCCAGACTAGATCAGACCCATCCCAAAGCCCACAGCCAAGGTGAACTCTTACTTCCTTTTTAAATGCAAAATGTCTAGAAATACTTTGATAAGTAGAGAATGGAGAGAAATTATCACTCAAAAAGAAGAGCAGTCAATCATAACCTTTGTTAACAGGACTGTAATTGCAGGTCCTGACTCCGTGAGACCTCTTCCAGCTCCTATTCAAGCAGCCACATGGCCCCTGGAGGCATCTGAAGACCAAGGTGGCTAAATCAGGCAGTCCAGTTTATCACCACACAACAAAGCAGAATTAAACTCTTTGCCTTTCCCTGATTACAAAGTACAGTGCAGTTCTGAAAACGAAAGGCCTTAACTGCTTTGTAAGGCAGATATTTCACCAGGAGATGGCTATTAGCCAGCATATATCTCTGTCAGTTTTTACAGATAATCTGGTTAAACAGCTACGTCATTCCTTCTTATGTTTTTGTTTCCACTATACACATGAAAATTAGCTTACAGAGTAAGAGGGCTAATTTACATTTTTAGGGATATGTTTCATCATTGTGTGCAGATAGGATTTGCAGTCTGTTGGCTGAATGCATTGTGCTATCAACCCACTTGCTTTTCTCTGCCCAAAGAAAGAAAAAAAAAGGACATTTGCATCATGTAAGCAGAAAATATAGCCCAGCTTTTCGTCAAAAGAAGAAAAGCCTTGAATTTTCACCCCTACCTAGTAAAGCCAGGAAAAACTGAAGAATAATAGATGCTGAAAGCAAAATTTCCCCAACACTAATAAAATAGCAGGGAAAAGTAAAAAACTTTCATTTTTTGGCCAATGCCTTCGTGATTGTACTCTTATGAATGTAACATGAATCCCACATGAAAGAAACACAGCATAAATTTTTTCCCTTCAATGGCAGGTAGTTGTAGGTGTAAATAAAAATGAATGATTTGCTGAAGGCGTGTTGCCAATCTTATCACTAGCAATAGCAAGTGTATGAGAATTGTACTTGGTGCTTTCCTTTAGGCCAAGCTTTGAAAAGTTAATCTGAGATCTAAAACAGCAAAGCTCCAGTGTACATTTATCACAACTGGAGGGAAAAAAACCAAACCAAACAACTTAAGAAAGGGGATAAAACCCAAGAACCCCTATATCAGTTTTACTCCACTCTATTTACTAAAAAAGGGAAAGAATAAGGAAAAGACCTTCAATTCCCCTAATTTAATAGCTATGACCAAAGAACGTGAAAAGGTTCAAATACAAGGTACAAATGGATGTAAGTGTTGCTACCTGTTTTCCAGCAATATTTATCAAGGGGGTAACACCTCCTTTGACCTTCCTGTCATTCTTTGCATCCCTTGCCAGGTTCAGTTCCAACTCCACCTTGGCCTTCATCACCCCATCTCTACACAACTGAACTTCATCTCTATGCTCTTCACAGGTCACCTGTCTTTGTTTCCACTTATATTTGCTTCTTCCCTTTAGTTTGAACATTGGGTCCCTACTCAGCCATGCATATACACCCATGTATAAATGATCAAGAAAAATGCCTATACATATAAACACATCATAAAGAGCACAGTCAATAGCTTGATCTATGCTGAATTTACACAATAAAACACAAGCACTGGGAGAGCTGCATCTTTTGAAGAAAAGAGAAAATGAAAGAATAAGCAGTTTTCACCACGACTGTACATGCATGTTAGACGGCATAAAATCATAACTCTATTTCAGAAAAATTTTGTAGCACAACTATTCCATCTTGTTCAACTTGCAAAAGCTAAAACTTCAGTATTCCTGTAAAAGTCAATGGAGCTGTGGCTTCAGTGCATTTGGGTTTGTGATGTTGCCCAAAAGGACAATGGTCTCCCACACAACCGTTGCAAGCAACCAAGACATCAGTGTTGGGAAACAGAGAAACCAACTGGTCCAGATGCTGACGAGAAACTGAAACCTTTCCAGCCTTTTACCTGGGTGCCACCAGATCACAGAATGGTCTGGGTGGGAAAGGCCCTTAAAGACCATCAAGTTTCAGCCTCCTAGTTCCACTAGACCAGATTTCTCCAAGGCCCATCCAATCTGACCTTGAACACTTGCAGGGATGGGGCAGCCACAGCTTCTCTGGGCAACCTGTGCCAGGGCCTCACCACGCTTGCAGTAAATTATTTCTTCCTAATTTCCAATCTAAACCTGCCCTGTTTCATTTTAACAATCTCTACTGCAAACAAACAGCATCAACAAGAATGTTGCAATGCTGAGAAATCAATAATTTGTGTCACAGAGTTATGGGTGCATATTTTTTAATCCTCCTCTCCACGTATCTGTTACAAAATCCAGCAGTCTGCCTTTTTCTCCAAACTTTGCATTCAGTGGAGGATCCTGGGCTGACATCCACCCTCAACCCCAGACACAAGCCATTAGGGCTGTTTATTAGGTATCACATCTCAGTAAGTCACATTTCATGAGTTCTTCCTGTAAGATTAATAAAATAATGTCAGAAAGCAAGAGTTCCATTGTCATAATGATTTAGTACACACACCAGAGATGGAAATATAAATAATTAAACCTACCAGTCTGAAAGGCAAATCTGAAGAATCACTTCAACTGCCAAAGAGACAATTTCAAGTTCATTTAACACCTAATACCAAAACACTGACAATAGTATAACACTATACTGAAATACAAGAAAAAATTATTTATTCATAGAGTCTGATCTTGCATGTCAGATGCTGCAATTTAAATATCATTGAGCTATGTCAAACTGGTTCCCCTTGAATTACTTTTTTTCCATTTTCAGAGTGAAATGAAACAACTTATCCACAAAACCTGTAAGTAAAAAGAAATTCCCACATGTAGCATTTAACTGACCAATTTTGTCTACTAGTCCTTCTACACAATCCACCTCTTAACTTCATTTGCTTTCCTGCTGTGAAGATTCAAATAGACTAATAGGCTTCTCTATCTCCGCTAGCAAGAGAATTTAATATTTAAGATCTTATTTAAACACAATTACTGTGTTAGATACAGTTAGATACAGATACAGTGGTTATTCAATGTGTCCTTTGTAAAACAAAGTTACATAGGAGATTCAAGTTTAAATAAAGGTTAGGGGCTAAGGCTGAAAGAAGAAAATATTTTTTAAACTGAGACAATGAAATACTGACCAATAGAGGGAAAAAAGAACAGCTTTGTTTAGATTCAAAAACTATGACATAGTTCACATTAAAGTCAAGAAAAAACATCAAAAAACAACTTTTCTTATAGAGATAGCTTACGTTCCTGGGAATGTTTTGCCAATTACATTGGCAACACAGCATCAAACATAAACATATGAGGATATACAAAAAAAGATAGCTGACCTAATTCCAAAGGTACGATAGCTAAAACACTTGTCAATAAAATTTCAATTACACAAGAATATCAGCCACAATTCAGTTGACTGCAGGTGCAAGACTTAAAAATACACTAAGTTAATGGTAATGCTATTTTCAGCTATTTGTGTCTTAATTCTTGCAGTGCCAAAATGAATTTAACCCATATATTTCAAGCAACATCCAAAATACAGTTTTCTAATTAGAGGGAAGTACCCCTAGTCCAGAGAAACAAAACCAGTATTCATAGGAGTACCAGCAAAGGAAGGCAGAAGCTGCAGAGGGAGGGTGGAGGAGAACCTCAGAAGGGTGATGAATACTGGAACACAGCCACAATTTGTGATAACATTTAACCCTCTGCCCTCAATTTAGACTCTCTAAGACATTAAATGAATACCAATATGTCAATAAACCAGGACAAACACAAGCCCAGAGAGAACAACAAAACCCCTGCCCCTAACAGCATCCATTCCTCTTTGTCTTCCAGATAACAGGAGAAGCCACAGAATCAGAAGTCTTTAATCCACCAGCAAGAGCTGCTGAGGAAGAGTTAAAGCAGTAGAGCCACCTGCACCTGCGGCAGCAGATCATCTGCTCTCCCCACGCAGCAACCCTGCAGGTCACTGCACTACCAAAAAAAAAAGAAAAAAAAAGAAGAGAAAAATCTGTCTGCTAGCCAGTATCTGTCACCACTGCAGCTGTATTACACAGCAGTTGGCACAGATAAAATAATTCCTTGTTAAGGAAGGATTTATAAAATATGCAGGACATTAACTGAACATATACAGCTACTACTTGAGATTATAAATTCATTAACCTAGCCAAAATCACTGGGTAGAAGGCATGCCTGAAACCAGACAAGTTTCCCTTCACTTTGTGCAGAAGTCACACAATCTGGGACAAGTACAAAGACCACGATATCAGAATGAAATTCTCAGGTTAATGGGAATTAAGGGTGAAGCATCAGTACACAAAACAGAGTCCAAAACAGTAAAAAACTTCAGTTAAGTGTTGAATTACCTTAACATTCCCAAGAGTACAATTGCTAACACCTCCAACACCCATTACAGTAACCATTTGGCCTGCAAAACTCCCTAAGGAAGGGACAGTGTTAAATCTCTTCCAAATATGACTATTTGAAGCTGCTTAAATATTTATCACGCCTCTGCCCAAATGCTGCTGTGAGATGTCCCGGTCTTCTCAAGAGCTCCTTTCATCCTGCCATAACCAAGTTTTAGTTTGATTTGTAATACTGTGGTAGGCTATGTCTTAAAATCTTCTGCATGCGTGAGTAAGAAATGAGAGAGCACCAGCAGGTAATCACTGGACTTTGGGGACAGGGAGGAAAGCCACCTTTATTTGATCCAGGGATCAGCTGAGAAGAGCCCAACTGGAAAGAAATCCCTGTCTTTCAACCCCCCTTGGACACCTGGACTAAGACACTACAATCCTTCTCAGTAAGGCTGAATGTAGCTCCTGCTTGCAAGCACCAGTCCTGCAGATGCCCCCTATCACTCCTCAATTAACAGCAGCAATTTGCTCCTTATCACTCCTAGACCTGTGTTGAGTTGGTTTTTTATTGTTCATCAGTTTGGGGGTTTTTTTCTTATTTTTTTAAGAGCTGACTTGCCCTGACATTGAAGGGCTACATTTTATTCTTCAGCTCCAATTAAAGGCTGCCGAAATCCATCATGGTCTCTCCTCCCTGCATGAGGAGTCAGCTCTTATCACTCAGTGGGGGGAAGTGAAAATGGGCTCGGTTGCCTAGAAACCTGAATGAGCATCTCCTAAGTGAAAAGCAACTTCTGGACTGTTAATTCAGGAACGGAGAGTCTGGGCAAGAGGATGGTGCCAGTTACTTCGCTTTCAGCATCTACAGGGTGACCCCTTCCTGGGGAGAACAAAGGGTAAATAAACGCTGGTCTGAGAGTGACCAGAGTCCAGATTTTTTTAAACCAAGTAGTTGCAGATGCTGCAAGCAAGGCATCAGTCTCTCCAGATCAAGGCCACTCCTTCCTGCTGGACCACAAGGGTTTGCACAGCCCACACCCACAAAGACACGTTCACTCATTTAATCTGGGTGTGGCACTCCAGGTACCTGTTTGTTGGAAGAGAATCCAAAAATGAGCCAAAGGACACATCACTTATCTGGAAGTGCATTTTAATAACAACAACACATTACATATAGTATTATTTATTTTGAAACAAGCTTAGGTTTGTCTGCCCTCAGTAAGAATGAATTACATTGTACTCTATGCAGAGATCCAACCTGGTTTTTAGATAAGAAAAAAATACAGTCTCATCTATATTACAGTATTTACCATGCATGTAGTGAGTATGTTTTCTTTTAATTTACAAAGAAACCCATGATTAAGAGCCTTTTAGGAAAAGTTTCTATGAAATTTAGTATTAGATCTCAAATGCGTTCCCATCTGAAATGTTTTCATTAGTGAAAGCAAAATCTTCAAGATATTCCTATAAAGTTAATCCAATCTTATATATTTGCCATGCTGATAGCTATGCAATAAAAGAAAATAATGTAAACAATAGTGTTTTGAACATTAGCTGAATTTTGAGGCTACAGATATTAAAGGCTAAAACCAAGTAGTGCAAGGCAGTGAAGTACCAAGGCAGGGACCCACATTAATGAAGAGCATTCAGGGTAAGAGCCTAACTCCTCAAGTAGCTACTGCCAAAATCTGTGGCATCAGACAATCATCTGAATAAGTACCAGGTCTGACTGTAGTCCTCCACTAAATTTGACTCAGCGCATTGCCACAGGAATCCCAGTTCACCTGGGAAGCAGAAAGTGAGATACAAGAAGGGGAGCAAAGAGCAGGAATCACTGCATCCAGCAATTCTAGGTGAAGTAGATGTCTCCACTAGGACTTGATATTAAAGTAAGTACATTTAAGTCTAAAATCACTACAGACCTACAATATTTGCACTTATTTTGGGAAAAAGCAAATAATCAGCCCCAGTTCACAAAGCTCTTGTGCCCCTCTGACTTTTTTTGGTTTTTTTTTTTCTATATCTTTCCCTATCTTGAAGAAAAACTAAATATAAATATACCAAGGATTCTGCAGTATTCAAGTATTAGAGTAAGAGACCAAAACACAGCTAAGGTGAAAACTTCCCATCAGCATAAGTTCCATCCTGCCTGCTCTTGTCTACTTGGTTGGGGCTTTTTCCTTTTTAAATTTCTCTTCCTCCCTTCTCCTTTCCTCAAGTTACTCCATTCTAACATTTTGCTTGATACAACAGACTCAATAACATGCACATCACTAAAGAAACCCACCTGGTTTCCCTCCATTCCCTGGCCTCTAGCATTGAAAACAAGACCTAACATCACATGTCTCTAAATCACTGACCTCTGCCTTCTAGAACAGATGAAAGCCTAGATCCTGGCAAACTCAGTCTGTGGTAATAGCTGCTCCTAGGCCAAATATTTTATTCACCATTTATCCTAAAAACCAGCAAGTACAAGGCAAGAACCCTGATATTAACCACTGCCATCAGCACTCTGACAACGCAGACAAAATACAATAAAGCTTATAAGCACGGATCCTGTTCTGATACTTATTTTCCATTCTGCTATCCTTGTCTTCAATTTACTTATTTTACATTCCTCTAACCCTGTCTTAAATTGGACTCAGAGTGGCTTGAGTTGGAAGGGACCTCAGAGATAATCTCATTCCAAGTCCCCTGTCTTGGGCAGGGACACCGTCCACCAGACCAGGTTGCTCCAAGCCCTGTCCAACCCGGCCTTGAACACTTCCAAGGATGGAGCATCCACAACTTCAATTTATATCTGGTTTATAATCAATTTATATCTGATTTTGAATGATCCACTTGACATGCCAGGTCATACAGGGAAGACAGCAAGTTCTCCCCCAAGTCCTTGTTCCATGTCCACGGGCAGAGACAAAACAAAACCCAGTGCTCACCATCTGGACCACATATCCTCAATATCCCTCTGCAGCACAAAAAAGTTCCTACTTTCTCTATTCTTCTTCCCTCAAACTTATGAGGGCCATGAGAAAGAGCTACTTAAAAAGAGCAGCACATCCCTGGCTAGCTCACAGGCTTCAGTCCCAGCTGCAGGCAAGCAATTCCCAGCCCTCTCCCTGGAGACAGCATTATCAGTGCCTCGCCAGCCAAGAAGGCGAACACAAGGGAAGGGGACTGGCAGGGGAAGGAAGAAGAAATCAAATGCAAAATACAGCAGCAGCTGGTCAGTGAGACTCGATTTTCAAGTCTAATCTCAGTTTGTGCAGTCAATGGGGGAGAAATGGCACAATTTGCATGACAACAGCCAAGGGAACTGAATAGTGGCAAATCAATTCTGCAAAAGAAGATAAAGCAGAATACCCCTAATATATTAGCAGCAAGGTAGAATTCAATTCCCATAATGTCTGATGATACTGATTAAAACTGACACTTTTTAATTATTATTATTTTTCTTCCACTTAGGATGAGGAAACAACTGAGCCATATAACAATGCAGTTGTTTTACACAAATGGAAACATATTTGGCCATGAAAGAAAATAGTGTAAAGCCCATATCCATTAGGAGTAACAACCCCAAAAATATTAGGGCTAGCTATTTCAGTATGTTACAAAGACTCACTTAGGTTCAGGCAGAGATTCGATGACTTTAATTTATACCCAACAGGAGAGATGTAAATAGCATAGCTGAAAGGAAGTATTAGGTTTTATTTATGGCTGAGTTTAAAATAATCAGCAAGCACGGTATCTCTGATTTCCTTCCAACTTATTTAGAGATTTGACTGTCAATGTTGACTTGCTGTTGAATTTAAAATAACCTCCACAATTATTACTGGGCTGAAAACAAAAATTTCCTGAGAATGTGCAGTTGTCTATAGTTACAATCAATTCTTTTTAACTTGACCAAAATCTTCCTTCTACCTTCCTTGTTCACCAGTGTTATCTCAGTTAATAATCTCATTTTAAAGATGGCTTTACAGCTGAATGAGAATTGCTGGTCTGACAAGAGAAGCACATTCAGAACATGGAAAAAAGGAAGTAGCTCCCAGTGATGCTGCTGCTTGCATCTAAGTAAAAGGTAATTGGAAAGGAAAAAAAAGTAAACAAGTTTGGATGCTGAAAAGTCCACATTACTTTTGACAAAAGAATCTGCTACAGAACTCATTTACAAGTTTAAAAAAATGAAATACTTTTTTTCCTGTGTTTTTTTTTAACTGCAGTGCATGTCATCATAGAGACTAGAGACAAAGACTGACAAAAATCTCAGCCAGTATTGCTAATGTCACTCATGTATTCTGCGTAGCACTTGAAAAGGACAGTAAACACAGTTGAATTTTGTCAATACCAAAACTTTTGACTTTTTTACGATCTAAAAGAGATATCCCCTCAGTCTCACTTTCCCTAGTGCAGATTTAAAAGTGTTTCCCTGCAATATAGACAAGAGCCAGAAGCTTCCCTTAGTGCCTCCTTGAATACTGAACACTTTACTGGTCTAGACACAGATCTTGTCCTTGGACTCCAAGACAGTGATCTGCCACAGTGATGTGCCAAGAAAGGCAGACTGTTGAAGCTCGTGGGTTTTAGGGTGTCCTGCGGGGTGCTGGAGAGAAATTGGAGAAGATGGGGGGCTCTCAGTTGTGTTTGTAGAAGAGCATGGTTCCCCTCTTCCTTTAGCAGGTTCCCCCTCGTCAGCGGAACAGACAGGTACCACCCTGGCCTTGCACATCCTCCAAAATCTATCCTGGAAAACGCTTAGTTTGATATCTGCTGTGCATGCATTAAGGATTCCAGACATGCACATGTCCAAACCTGCCCTATAACAGCATTTCTTTCAACGGGCAGCAGCCTTACATTAATATATATTAGTTTCTGTAACTAACTCGGGTAGAGATGTAAGTGACATTTGCTTCCTGAAGTGAAATTATACATTTATATACATCCTATCTGTTTTCCCACCTCATTTTTTTTTTTACAACAGTTCAGCTGTTACACTCTCTTTCACTCCAGCATGAAAGGAAACAGATTTAATTGTTAAACTGTTAAACATTGTTAAACAGGGTTTAACAATGAGAAGGCAAAAAAAAAACCACCCCAAGAACAAGCCAATGTCAGCAGCAGGACACCAAGCCCAGTTTACGGATCAAGAAGTCCAGGCTCAAGACTATTTCACACAAAAAGGATTGTGCTTTACCAGTTTGCTTTTGACAGCTCCTCCACTAAGTTGACAATCCTTCCCTAAGTTATCCTGCAGAAAAATGGGTGGTAACATAAAAAGACTTTATCTTTTGCTTTGTTTTGTTCTAAAATTGAAAAATTCTATAAATAGAAGGCCTAAAATTTGGGTAATACAGTCCTGTAGTTCTGTCACCCCACATCTACACTGATTCAAAAGCAGCTTGGAATACAGATTTCATAAACTCAGATATTTCCACTCTTTTGATCTTGGTTGACAACTCTTTTAAATAAAAGCCCAGGCTATACAGGAAAGAAGCATCCCACATCTCCACCAAACAACTACAAGTCTGCAAGAGGAAACACAAAATATTACTAATTTTTTTTGAACTTAGTTAGAATAAATGAAAAAGATGGAAAAACAACACTTCCAATGTCATTAAAATAAGGTGATGAGTAGAACAACCTGAACAAAAGGAATTAACTGTCTGGATAACTTTTTGTGTTCACACAATGTGGATGAATAATTTATAGGGAAAATTGCTAAGTAACCAGGAACAGATTTTAGTTTATCCACAGTTTGGAGATAACACCACCAGTTCAGATAGGAACTATCTGAACTATTAGCAGTTCCTAAATTAAAAGCATTATTATGAGCAACAAAAACTGAACCAAATTTCTTAATTCAGTTGGAACATCACACGGGGCTCCCCCCTCCCTCCAAGCTGGATGATCTCAACTTTCAGAATTTAGAGAATCACAGAATATTCTGAGTTGGAAGACACCCAGAAGGATCATCAAGTCCAATTCTTAAGTGAATGACCAGTTCAAGGGTCAAACCCACATCCCATTATTTAGAACCATGCTCTGACCAACTGAGCTAATCTCAGAAAACCCCCTAATCTCTTCATCATCTGCAGAATCCAAATGCCTTTCTGTCTCACACCCATCCTAAACCTCAACTAGTCATTCCCTTTACACACTCTGCAGCTTGTTCCCACCAACAGAGAGAGTAACACCAGTTATCTTCTCTTCCTTTTCTTCACTGGGGCAGCAAGGATGGGGGTTTAATTTGCAGAAGTTGCTGAGAAAAGTTTAAGACACTATAATACTGTGCTAACACCACTTTTGCCTTTTCTCCAAGTTACCTACACCATTACCACTCCCTCTGTAGGGATCATACGCACCCGAGTCCCTGAGTCAGATCACATTTCTCATCCAACTAATGAAAGAACTGGAAGTTAACTGAAGAAAAAGGGCTATATATTTTATCTGACACTTTAAAGTTGCTACAGATGAAAGAGGGAAAGGTAGAACTCTTTGATTGGGTCTGCAAAAGGGGCAAGATGGTTCTGGCAGATGGCAAGCCATGGCTTTAGTAACTCACACTAGTGAGTAAACTGCACTGCTATGTCTTAGCACAGCTTTGCTTTCCTCTGATCCTCCTGTAGCTTTTTTTACTCTGCATCTAGCACAGTATGAACACAGTGTAATACAACCTCAAGCAATATGTACAATCTCATATGGTACAGATTCAAACATTAATTATGAAATTTGTTCAAACTCTACTCTTGAAAAATATTCATGCCCTCACCATCCTTCATGCTTATCAAAAGCATAAGCGTGTGATTGATTAAAATAGGATGAATTCTAGATGAGTAATTAACAATGCACATAATAAAAGTGCAAATAAAGGAAAATTTCTTATAAAGATCCAATTTTTTAAATTCTGTATTATTTTAATGTTTGTTAAAATATATGCCCACTTCTATTTATGACATTTAAACTGATGATTCAAGAGTGGCTAGTAATATACATCCCAGATTACTTCTGCAGCACCCTACCTCCTATGAATTAGCAGAACTTGAAATTATTTTAGGTTAAATGAATGGAGGCACTGTAACACAAATCCCGTGGTTTGCAGGATGCTCCATTGTCACGACTCTCAGCTTATTGCTGGTCTGTTAGCAGCAAACTGTTCTTTCAAGAAATCAACTTTATTATCTCAAAAACTGGTACTACACTTAGAAACTCAATTAAATGGGAATAATTCCTTCCTGTTGTGATCAATCAACCAAGATACTAATAGCAAGAACATTAAGAGACTGGAAAATTTCTTTTCTTTATATATAAAATCTTAAAACACATGCATACAACATATTAACATATATGCCTCAACCTCTCACAAAGTATATAAAAAAGAATGGCTCAGATTAACATGAAGCTACAATTTAAAATAATATTACAGCTCACTTTCAAAAGTGTTTGTCAAAATTTACAGATAATTAGCTCATTTCAATCAGTTCTGCTCTTGGGTCTTAAATATAACAGTGGTATTAATATATTGCCCCACAGACTTAAATTCTCACTAGATTAAAAACAGTGCAGTTCAACCTCTAACAAAAGAAGAGCAAAGAAAGAGTCAATTCTCTTGTAGCTAATGGAGTTAAATTGGGGTAAATGAAAGTAAAATGAAGCCCATTTGCTTGTGTTCCGTGCAGGTATAACAAAGTCCTTATCATCCCAACAGTAGTAGGAAATATTCAAGTGCCTTGCCCCTGGGAAAATTAGATGCTTTCAGGAAAGTCAGGGAAAACTCTTGTAAATCAGTCTCCAAAGACAAAGAAGATAGAGCCATTAAAATAATGGGGAACGAAGGGAAGAAAAACAATGCTGAACAATTCCAGATCACCATGACTCTTTTCATACCTTTGATTTGTCAAATTAAAACAATTTTAGCAGACAGGTATAAAGGAAGGACCAAAACCTGACTGCCAGCTATTCCCCTCACACCATGGTGGACTGTGAGATGGCAGCTGAGACAGCCCAGGGCATTTAAACAGGCCCAGCACCCTATTCCCAACCATTGCTCAGCACATTAAGGAGAACATCACCCTTGTTTGGCAACTCCAGAGTGCTTCGAATAGCACAATCAGTCACAGGGCAGCAAAGGCTGGACTTCTGAGAATATGAAGTTATGCAGCTGCTTCTTCCAATGCCTAGGTGATTTTATCAGAGTCTCATAAAAACCTGGTCTAGATTTCTGCCCTTCTAGCCAGGGGAGGCCCAATATATTCTGGAGAAATAATTCTGTCTGGATGAAAAAGCCCATTAACATCGTTTAGTGACACTGCAGCAGCTGGCAAAAGGAGCTCTCTGAGGTGGAAGAGGGGATGTTTTACTGGCAGCTGCACTGAGGTGTGGGGCTGTCTGCAGAGAAGAAAATACTGAGAAACAACGTGAAAAATCAGACCTATAGACAGGAGGGAAAAAACAACAGCTATCCTTCAGCATCAGTCAGGGACTTACCTAAGAATACTCCTGCCAGATTAGTTACCATAACAACCTGAGGCAACAGCTTCCAAAATGATTGGTTCAATGAATACATTTACAACAAATAATAATCAACTTCTCAGCTTATGACTTGTTTTTTTATGCCTTAATCCTGTATCACATGAATTCAAACACATTTCTTCTGTTAACATGGCTTAAAAGTGAGGATCACATGCAACCATGAAACAACGCAGACACAAGAAGTGATCCTGATGGCAGGTTTGAATAACTGAAATATTAGTAAGTGATACTACTGACAAGTGTAGAAGTATTCTATTTTACTTCTGGGCTCCTTCTTTCCCACTAGAAACTCTAATGAAAATGGATTTTTTGTTTGTTTTTGTTTTAAACCACACAATACAAGAAACCATACTTTCAATGTCTTCCCTCAGCTCAGATGCATTGTACTAGTTCCCCTTTTAAATTTTAAGTGCCTTTATGGTTGTGGATGAGTTTACTTTATTGAAGGATTTTTGAGCAACAAACCGGGCAGACAAGTAAAAGCAAAAAGTTTAAAGAATCAAAGCTTTAAAGGAATCAAAGAGCGGTCCCAGTGAATCTGCAATTTTCTGGTGAATCATTCTGCTTCAGATGAGTAATCCATCGTTTAGGATGGCTTCCAAGAATGGACCATCTGCTCTCAGCATGACCGTGCTCCTGGAAGCTGCACAGAATCTTTTACCTTCTCCTTGACAGCTCTAGAGAAATATAATAATAACTTTTCTAAAAAAGAACAAAGCCAGTAAGCTGTAAGCTGCTTTGCCTGAATACATGTCTCTTCACATGTTCAGTACATCGAACTTGCATTAGTAGCCTTCTGCCACACAAGTGGCATTTGACATGGAGAAAACAAATGATACTGACTGGAGAGAATGGAATTTTTAGCCATGAGATCACAAGGCTAAAACAATAAAATCACAAATAAGTGATTGAGGGAATTTACATATGTACAGTTTCCGAATTCTTCCTAATTTCATGCACATGCTCTGTCACAAATGCCTGAAAGAGCAGCAAGGCATCAGAGGATGAAAAATCTTCACATCTATCCCCTGCCCTGGGTGCAAGGAAGGGTACAGGACAAAAGCCCCTATCCTTAATGCTCCTGCAGGGCAACTCCATGGAAGGGGCCAGATCTCAGAAGAGAAAACAAACAAGCCAACCACTTCTTATAAACTGTCCTGCACAGTCAAATTCAGGCAGCTGGCTAAAGGGATAGGAAACCAAATTCCCACATCAACAAAAAGAAGAGGTGATGCTCTTCCCATAACCCTGTCCACAGCTCCACATCCTCCCCTCTGCCAGCACAGGCATCCACCTGACATTACAGCAGCCAAGCTTAAAAAACTAAACAAAGCTTCAGGTTTTTACTCAGGAGTATAAAAGCCTCATGAGAAATCCCTAGCCAGGGAGACAAGATCAATTCCAACATTTCTGTCAGCAGCTGCCAGTAGGTCAGTTCAGCTGTATTTTAAAAATCCAGCTAAGAGTTGATTCTTACAGAGCTGAAGATGGACATGGATTTTAACAGCACATGGGTTCTAGCTGTGGGGCAAGGAAGACAATGAGATTGAGTAGTTGAAGAGGAGAAGGTTCAATTGCCCTCTTTAGTCTTATCTCAGCATCTTGCTTCCATTGAAAGGGTGAAGTCCCACTGTCTCCCACTTCCCAGCTGCACACTCCCAATCCTGTGTGAGGACCAGTGCTCTTCCAAACTTGAACAGAGCCACACACCCAGCAGAAGAGTTCTCCAGGGGGCTTCACCCTTCAGACTTAAAGCCAGAAAGACAAGCTAACTTAAAAACTAAGGAAGGTACGTAAGAATGGACAGTTTTACTACGCCCTCAGTATCCATACAGTAATTGCTACTTTATCACCTAAAGACCAACTGGGTTTGAGACCCACTGGATAGGTGGATCTAATGTCACCAGAGCAGCAAACTTCATACAAAACTCACAAAGCCACGTGGAAGGGGACTACAAGAAAATGTCAAACTAAGCTATTATTAGAGTGTTTTTTAAAAGAGGCCAATCTATTTTCTAAACCAGTAGAAATGGCTTTGAGTCTCAACGTTCCAAAGTGCAAGACAGAACACTCCATATATGAGAAGCATGTCCCTAAAGCGTGCAGTTACAAAGCCAAAGGCAATGCCCATACTTTGCTCACATTTTGGAAGCTCCAAGTTGAACACAAGATCACTGGATCAAAACACAGAAGAAAGCATGCAAGACCAGTTGCCTTTTCTTAAATCAGCACACACAAGGTGTCTTTAATTATTTCACCCACAACAGTAAAGCCTGAGGTTGAAAGAAACATTTGCAGCATCACACTTCTTTTGCTCAAGGTAGCAGGTCTCACACTTCAGGGCTAGCGGACCCAAGACCGGTGATGCAACCAGCCAGGGCTCCATCCAGCCCCTGGTCTGCTCCGGCCATTGACACAAACCTTCTGCTGTGTAGTTCCATGCAAAAGGACTGGAAAGGGTTCCTTCCACAACCAAAGTGGAAGTTTGCATCCTCCAGACTACAATACAATGAAGACAAAAAACATCATTCCAGAACAGCCTTCTCATATCTTTCCTGAAGGTACAGGGGTAAGAGATGCCACTTCTGCCAAAGGGAGAAGGAGAGCAGGAGAGCACACCAGAGGGTGGAGTACAGGAGTCTGGGGTGTAAGGATGAGAATACAAGGGCAGCAAAGGAGTAAAGGTAAGTTGTGCTCTAGGACAGACATTCAGCTACTGTATAAATGGAGTGGAAGAGAAGAGAGAAAGCACAGATTTAGCCATGTATGAAATCAGGTGCTGAAGCAGCAGGAATATGTGCACAGGTGGGATTTAGAGCATGAGTCAGAGAGACCATGGAGGAAAAACACAGCCATTATTTTTAGGGAGCTAAGCATAATCTTACAGAACATTTCTCCTCTGGCTCTGGTGCCACAAACAGAAAAGAGGAGCTGGTCCCTTTCGTGTCTACACAATGCTTCAGTCAGGGCAGCACTTCTCCTAACCAGCCACAGTGGTGTCACTCAGTGTCCAGCTCCAAGGATCCTAAAGTCTTAGCCCTTGCTACCAGCCCTTGTTCCAAATCATCAGTTATTGTACATCTCAAGTATGGCTCAGTACTCTTTTGCAAAATCCAAATATTTTAGATGTTAAAGGAAAAAAAGGAATTATTTGACATAAGAAAGAAAAAATTCAACAGACTTTTAAAAACATATCCAGCCTGCTCATCACTCTCCTTTATGCTCTTCCACAGTCATTTCCAATAAGCAGATTTTGAGCTGACAGATAAATTTCTCAGCTGGCAGGAGAACAGGCCACCAGACTCCCTGAGGTCCCAGCTGCTCCTCCCCTATTGCTATCAGGGCTCCCATTAGAGGCAACATATCCAATCCTGATTAAAACATTGCCTACACAAGCCTTATACCAGCCTCAGCCTGCCAAATTCAAAAGACCTGCTCTTGATTTATAGCAAAGTAAATGAGAGGATGAGGGAGTTAAAAAGCTGAATAAAAAAAAAAAACAAAACAAACTATTGAGAGGAGGGAGGAAGAAATAACAGAAATACTAAGTCCTTGAGCTGCAGGACTATCTTTCATACCTATACGCACTGGCCCTAAAAGTAATTCATTACCTTAGGGCTCTAAAATAACTATTTTCCATTGAAAAAATGCTTTGGTGTCTTAAAAACAAACGTGCTCCAGTCCTGGATTAATATTAAGCTACCAGGACCAGCTATCACAGAATTAGTCAGGATCCACGTACACAGTTGCATCATTTCCAAAGCATACAGAAGGCAAAAAGGACTTAGTGAATATGCAGAAACTTTCTTTACTGCTAAGAGTAATCATCTTACTTGTCCTTCCTTTTGTTATATATAATATTAACACTCATTCTTTGTGCTCTTCTACACTGCTGAGTCTTGATTACTCCGTCTTGTAAAAACTTTTTTGTGACTCATCATCTGTTTCCACCTTCTGGACTCTACTGAATGCATCTCGAACACAAAATAAAACAATTCAATACACAATACAGTGACTGCCTCCAAACAGGCAATCAAAAACCCACAAACAAACCCATTTGGGATCACTGCAGTTCCAAGGTCTACATAATTCATACATGGCAGTGAACAACTACCTCGTCACAGGCAAGGGCTTAAAATTATTACTCCAAGTACCAGCAGTGATTGTTTATACAGGATGCTTTGGATTATTGCACAGCAGCTTTAGAGGACATTAGTTATTACTGCTACAGAGTTGGTGGTTTGTTTTTTTGAAGGACCACAGTTGACTATCTCCTTTCACTCTCTTCCTCTTAATAGATAAACCATCAGAAAGTAACAATAAATTATATTTGACCAGCGTATAGGTAATAAATTCCCTACAAATATTAAGGGAAACTTACAGCCTTGAAGCCATGCTCATGCTGAAAGCAAGACTGAGAACACACGAAACTCATTGCTGGCTTTGGGGGTCCTTTTAAAGACAAAGAAAATATTTTGCATCCATCAGTCTTCAAGTGCTAGAGTGTTTACAGCATCCAAGGATATCCTTGCCAAAGGTAACCCTAATCTAAACCAAAAGCAAATCCAACAATCACACTCTAAGTGACACCCTGCAGCATGGAGTTAAATAGCAGGAGGAGAACTCAAGTTTATGTGATGTTCATGTTGCACCAAACTTGGCACTAGAGCACAGAAGTCCTTCCATAAGGGCAATGACACATCTTCAGTCAGTCACATAAACATCAGCAAAGGATACAAGGCTTATCTGCTTCAGCTGTTCTCCTCCTTTGCAGTACTTTCTCCCACTCCTTCTCCTTGCAGCTGAACCACAGCATATGGTGCATGCGGATATTGATACTCTGCTCCCAACACCACCTCTGTTCCAGCCCTTGTAGCTGCCCTCAACTGGCAAATTTGCTTTTGCCAGCCACGGTACCACTACTCTCCTGGCAACGTTTTCCATGGCAGGGGAACAAACGTGCTCCTGTTCCACATGTTCCCAAGTGAGGATGCCAATTTTTGGACACCAGCCTTTGGCATCAGGCCAGATGGATGCTTTTTGCTGTTCCTCTGCTTTATGGGCTTGAATAGCAAGAGACTATGAACTGCAAAAACACAATACTGTTATCAACTGAAGTAAAAACATGGGTCCCCCACACAGCAGTGAAACAACCTCAGTGTAGAGGTTATGAAATTTTAGAGAGAGGAACATGAGGGGGGGAAAAAAGAATAGTCTAACAAGAAATCAAATTGTAAAACTAGAGAAATAAATATAACTTGCCACCCAAATCACACACTCGAAGTAAATGGAGACACACATTGCTGCACCATCTTAAAGAACATAAATATGACTTATATCTCACATTTGTGAAACAGAGTAAGGGCCTTGCAGTTTTAGCATCTCTTTTCAGACGTGGGAAGTAACTACTCAAAACCTCCGAGAAAAGCTGCGCCATCTGTCTTCTCAGCAGTTCCTAAGGTGATCCCCACAAGCAGGTGTTATTTTCCGAACAGAAACATCTCCCACTTCTTCCCACTATCCTGTACTTACGCCCATACTACAGTATTGAACTATTCCCCCAGATATACTTCATCCATCTACAGCTACTGTTTGTTACCTGAATTTAGAGAATATTAATTTACAGAAACGCAGATAAGATAATGCAAGTTGGATTTGTTACGCTTCCCAGTGCATCCAGGCACAGACACAGAGTAACCTTTCTTGCACAAGCAGCACATCAGCAGTCACGGAGCCTGCTACACCCCGATACAATTCTGTGTGCAAATAACAACAGTCTGTGCCTGTCTGGCACATTTACCCACAGAAATCTGGCATATGCTTTACTCTGAATAATTAGGAGAAACACAAAGAACTCTCTTATTTCAAGGTAGCTTTTGTTAAGGCTCCATTCCTGCAGACTTTTAAAATGAGGATAAGGTGACAAGATATGAGACTATCAAAATTTAATTGAGCCAGAGGCTGAAACAGATGACTGGGTAGGAACTGAAGTAAATAAAGTCTCCACACAAGCTAAAGAAAACCAAACAAAGCAGATAACAAACTGCACTTTGGAAATCTGTTCATCTGTAGAAGTATGGATATTTCACAGTTTCTCCCTGCTTTCTTCCTAAAGTGATTTAGATACTGAAGCTTTATAGTATAACCTGAATCCAGAGTAGATATTACATATATAAATCTTGATATAAGCAAAGACGCAATTTTTGAAACATATATTGGTTTTCCTTTTTAGCAAAGGATTTTTAGGTGTAGAAGAAACTTTTCCAAGGACTAGAAGAGAATCCACTAGAAAATTTAAGGAGTATGCCTGATTTCCTATTTGGTTACTTTACTAATGAGACTCCTGATTTTAGATGCAAGTCCTGCCACATTTAGAACTTTCACAAAAAAATTATTATTTTCTTAAATAAACCCAGAGAATCCACCAGATTTCACCCCAGGGCAGAGCCAGGAGCCTGCCGTCACCAAGCTCATACCCTGAAGGTGCACACAGGACTCCTGTGACTCACAATTTGAAATGCAAACAGAAAGACCCCTGGATGCTTCAGTGGTGTGTGGGTTGGGATCTTTTTCTTTGGTTGCTGTTGGGTTTGTTGCCTTTTTAAAATAACATTACAGTATCATGTGCTAAGTCTTGAAAATAGTGAGATACAGAGATATACATGCTATGAAACATTGTTTTCAAAAATCAGCATCAGCAATCAATGCCTTTTCTGGCACAAAGTACACCAAGGATGCTAGAGAAAACCTCAGCTGCTCATTCCTGCTCCTCCAATCCTTTGAATATCAGTGTTCATGCAGACAGGTTGAGAACAAAGACCAGTTTTCCATATGGCCCCCAGGGGTGGCTTATGCCCACACCAAGGGGGTGGCAGCCAGCCCAGCAGCCGGACAGAGCAGCAGTCCTGCACCAGTGCCAGTCACAACAGCAGCACATGCTCTGTCATGCCTTGGAGACTTCTCCTTGGAAATTCAGGGATCGGTTTTCAGAGTCTTCACTTACACAGCCTTGCATTGAAAAACACTTCCACTGGGGAAAAAGATCTTGTTTGTCCAAGTGGGCTTGTGAGTATGGGGATTCAAAACCAGCATAGGGCTAGAAATATCAAAGCCTGACCAGGACCAACCATGGTAACCACAGTCTGGTAGGAAGAAAGGAATTTGATTAAACTGGTTTAACTGAGAGAAGTTGTGATAGGAGACACAACTTGGAAAAGAAATACACAGGGCTTATGCATATTATGCTTTTCTACACTATTTGTTTCATTCCAGGCAGTTTTAACTGGGATAGTCCCTGGTGCTGCAAGATCTGAGTTTGGAGAGGGTTTAATCATCCCATTCCGATCAGCTATGATGGTAGTGATGAGCTACATGAGTCAGAGTTGGTGTCTATTAATGGTGTCAGGATAATTAATCTAATTCAATGATTAACCTGAAGAGGAAAGAGCTCCTTTAAGCAAAGGTAAAATAGCACATGAATCATTACTTGGCAGTGACAGTAAAGAGTTTAAAAATGCAAGTTGTGCTTTGCTGGAACATTCAGACTCAGTCTAAAGAGGAAACACACAGATTATTAGGTGCTAGCTTGAGGCAGTCTTTCCCTCGACCACCAGGAACCAAGACACCACTGTCATTAAAAGTTCTGCTAATCTGTGAAATACTAGAAGGTGTTCTGGGGACGTAATAACCAAGTTACAACTGCACACCAATCACTGCTCTGACAGGCCAATTCTGCTGCAACTACTATGGGCAAGGGCTCTTCAGACCGTTTTATACGTCATGCTACAGTTCAAGCCTTTTTTATCATTGATCTCCCCCATGGAATTACTATAAAAATGCTCTCATTAATATCCATACAAAAAATGTGTCTTTCACAGTGCCAGGATGCATTTTAAAAGTGTCTGATGTCTCCTAAGCTGTGCTTTTGGTTTCTTCATACAGAAATTTCAGAAATCGTTTATGCAACTTCAAAGCTGCATCTCCTAGAATACAGTCCAGTTTCAGCACAACACAAACAACAAGCTGTTTGAATCCAAGGCAGCAAAAGCTGGCATAGCCACCAAAGGAAGCAGCCTGCCCTTGCAAACACGGTGGTGTATTTGATGCTACCCTCACATCTTTCTGTTTTCTGCATTATGTGGCTGAAATAGCAAATTGGATGGGTGAATTGACCCAGGGAAAAACATTTTGATGGTAAGAAAAGTTACTTTAAAGTTTATGTGCATTTAGAGTATAGATGAAATTTCACTTTCAGCACTGCTGCTGATGAGCAGCAACCCAAAGGGCTCACAGCAAGCAAGGCTGCAGTCAAGGTGCAGAGCACAGCATGTTCCCCAAAAGGTGTGTAGAAACTATCAGTGAACGTGATCCTCTGTCCACTGGAGATAAGCCTGATGGGCATTTTCACTACAGCTGGTACTGTATCACTGGAAAATCTCCAGATAAAGACACAAACAAAACCATTCTGGACGCTCCCATCCCCTGCAGCTCTGGTGTTTCTTATCTGGGTATTAGAAATTTTTTCAGCTCTTCTGATGGGGATTTTTAAATTAGTCTTATTATTATGTTTTGCATTTTCTTGTTTTATTGATGGGAGATGAGGGGAAAGACAATAGCAGTAATGAAAGTTTAAAAATCCCCAGGCCAATTCCAGAGAATCCAGGAAAACTGGCACCTCTGTGTTTTTCTCATTGTTATCCTCTCAGTAGGTGAGAGAATTCACTCTTCAAGGAAAACTGTGAAAAGATACAGCTCTCAACTGGTTGTACAGGGTCTTGAAACCCTAAAGAGGATTTTTAAAACAACAGCCAAGGGACACGGAGAAGCAAAGATCATCTTCCTTCATGCAGGGCGCAAGCATGAAGGAAGATGATTATTCCAGCTTGGAAAAAATACAGAGATCAACTGTCAACAGGGAAAAAGTAAAAATAGTCACTCCTAACTCATGCAAGGCCATGTCCGAGTGTACAAAGTCATATAACACATCTTCAACTTCAATTTACTATGCAAGGGGCAGTGGTGGATTCCAGGCTCCGTGATTTATGGCCAGGCTCAGAGGCTGAACAGTCACTGATGGTGAAAGGCAGATCCAACCGCAGAATTTGTTACTGCCTTTGATCACAGCACAAGACACAATCAACCCATACCCAACCTCTCCTTTTTGTTTGTGGGGGCATTTTGTTTGTTTTGGTTTGGGGGGGGGTTATGCATTTGCATCAAAAAACACAATGCCAAAGGTATGAATCAGGAATGTCTGTGATGCTTTGGATATCCTATCCTGAAGCCTCAAAAAGTTATTTTAAACTGACTGGGATTTGAATGCTAGCAATCAGACAAGAAACAGATGCCTCAATACAAGCAAGAGCAATAACTGTAAGAACAATTACCATTTTGTGAAATAGAGTGCAACGCACAGCAGAAAAAATGCATTTTTAATTTGTCAGCGCTAATATTTATCCAAGGTGACAAATAATTTACTTTGTTAATTGCAAACTTCTGGAGCCTTGGGTTGAATCTGTACACAGCACAAAGCTCCCTTCAGTATCAATTTTCAGTGTCAACTAACAAATGCAAGGAAATTCAAAACTATAAAGAAAAGACTGGAACAAGAAACACACAACCATAGTGGAGGGTTTTGTTCTTCCTCCATATGAACCCTCAGTAATCTCTACAGTTACCATATAAAGCCGTAATAATCAGACAACACGCCTTTCTTCTGAATGATTTCTCAAATTCTCTGATAACATTCAGCCACATACAATCAAGAGACTATCAACACTGGTCTGATCGTGCCTGCATAAGGTTATAATTTGTGCTGTTTATCTTGTGGGTATTACCTACTGTATTACTCTGTCAGCACAGAACAGCTTTAGGTTTAAAATTACCAGCATCATTTTTTCTTTGGGCTGTAAATGCAGACAGGCTTGTTATATCACTGTACAATAGCAGTAATAATAGTTGTAATGGCTAGTATGCATTTAATTTTAGATTAAAGTAAGACATGACAAATACACGTGAAAAAATTCTGCCCTACTGAGAGAATTTGCACACCAGCATTGCTTATGGTTGTTACTGCACAGGCACAGTTTTGCCTCAAATACAACCAGCGATGAAGGTGTTGGGTTTCTGTCATTGACTGTTTTCAAATCAAATAATTTGCCTTTTCTGGTGGTGCACATTTATTAATCTATTATGTATTATGCACACATCTTCCTTTTAGAACTGAATGGCTGCAACATTTAAACAATTTCTCTCTGTCGTAAGTTTTCCTATCCCTGTATAAATCCCCCCAGCTTCTGAGTCCCACTAATTACTGTTACCTTATAGATTTGTGTAGAACATGAATGAATCCTGTCATCAAAACAACAACCAAACAGCTGGGGCAACGACAACAATAACTTAAATTCCTCATTGTCTCTTTTCCACTTCACTGGATTTGATATCACAAGCCAGTGGCAACCCTTTGAAACCAAGCAGGGTCATGCAGGTGCAAGTCCACACTGAATACAACAACATGCAAAGGTCATACAACTTAACTCGTCCCATTCCTTCTCAATTTGACACAAGCTGTTGTATTATTTCTTACTCTCATTTTAAAAAAAACACCTCCCACCTTCGATTTCTGCAACATGTTGAACAATTTCAACTCATCAGACAATGCATCTAAATATTTGACTTTAATAATGCATTTAGAGGCATTAAACCAGAAGAATATGAGTTTGGAGACATCACATGCATCAGAGGTTTTATACAGACCTGTAAGGATGGCATGGACTATTTTTTACATGTACTTCATGATAAGCTTAATCATGCAAGACACCTGCAACATCCAACTAATTGTTTTAGCCCATTTGCTACCTCCACTAAATAAAGTAAAACAAAGTAACACATGAAAATTACCATTCACCCCTTTAAAGCTGCATTGAGTATATTATCCTTTAGGTGAAACAGGTGTATCAAGTTTAGGATGCTTTTCTGGCTGAATACATCCAAATAACAATCAACCTTTGCAAGTCTCCAGCATAAAGTCCTTCAGACACACACACACATTTTTCTAAAAAGACATTTTGTAAACAAAAAAAAAATCCCTACTCACACTTACTGCACGATGTCACAGGTTCAGCAGTTCAACTAATTCCTTCCATGTCTACTTGTCTTTAAGACTTTTACACACACATGCACATCATATAATTGTAGGTACAACACTTTCCCTTATTATTTAATTCCCTGAAGCTATAACTGAAAAATGCTAATATTACTTTGCATGCTTGAAGCAGCTTGTTAAAGAAAGGCAATTTTCTCATGTGTCAAAAGATTCCAGTCCCATGAGATCCTCTGGTTAATTCATAAAGTAATTTTATCATAATTAAAGCAAAATTGCATCTTACCCAACCATCATGTTTTGCAAGACAGATTTAGCAAAAAAATAAAAAGTTTACATTGCCAGCAGGAATAGGGTAAAAGCACATTACAGGAGATAGGGGGAATTAAAGGTGAGAGGCTGTCAACTCTGTTAGAGGTAAGAGAACTCCTGAGGGTCCAGGTTCCTCCCCAGCTCTAAGCAAGCCCATGGGCCATACTTGTCTGTACAAGACAGATGACTTATTTGGCATGGAATGAAAATGAAAAATTATTTCCTTTAGGAACTCACACACCCCCAATTAATTACAGCGAGACCAAACCACAGTTTTTGCTGTTCACGCACACAGAGCCACCAGAAAACCATGTGGACATTTTGTTTTCTGAGGAGTTGTATTTAACTACAGAAGTAACCACATACCCAAGGGTGACATTAAAATCTAGATAACCAGAACTGGACCCAGCACCTAATGCCAGTTTCCTGGATGGGGTAAATTAGCAACAAATACAGCAAGCCTCTGCCTCTGTATTTAATCACACCATCTCATGAAGGAAAACAGAAAAAGCTTTTTGTGTTTGGATTTTGATTTTTGGGGTTTTTTTTTGTTTTTAATCACTGAAAACTGAAGTGTATCAAATACAATAACTAGCTATAATCTCATTAAGAGAAATTGTTCATTAGAAAAAACAGGTAAAAACCACCATATTACTGAAAGTTATGGTATTACCCTCACTAGTGGCTGCAAAAGACTTTGAAACCTCAAGACTACATTAGAATCCAATGGAAGTAGGTTCAAATGGAGCACTCAGAAAAACACAGGCTAGATAGGGAAGTTCTGCCTAATTCTAGCACACACTGCAGATGGAAAAAAAAACCCAACAAAAATAACCCCAAATAAACACAAAAATAGGAACGTACACCAGAAAGGTGCTGTCTTATCTCACTTAATAATTAAGAACAGCAGCTATGTCAGATGGAACCAAACTTTACACTAGTAGAAAGTCCTTCACAGAGAAGCAGCAGCCCAAGCAATTCTGTATTATAGTCCAAGATTCAACATTTGTTAAAACTCAATTTTACCAATTCTTTTTTGCAAGAACCCAAGCCTCAAACCACAAACCTCCTCCTGGGAAAAGCCAGAGAAACGCTTTTCCCATGGCTGCACCCGAGTCAGATGAACAAAGATTTCTGAGAGCACTGATAAGAGGAAACAGAGCTGAACAGGAAACTCATCAGCCTCTTGGGACCATCTACTCAGGGTCAGCCATGGCAGAGGTCTCCCACACCTAAATACTTTTAAAGCCCTCACACAGACTAGCTCATGCACCCAATGCTCCCATTTAGAGACACTCGTTTTCCCAAATCCACAGACAGCCCTCACCTTGCTAAAGACACCTACAGCATCACAACAGTGACTTCACTAGTAAGACTTACGTCCAGCTTTGAATATCCATTTTTTAGTTTATCTCCCCTTTGTTCCTTGCTAATACAACATGCAGGAGTGGTAGAGTTTTAGAAGGGGTTGTGTTCTTTTTAAACAGGTGCTTTTAGCTTCCCAAGCCACCCTCTATAGAAGGAACATAAACAGTAGCTACCAGGGCTTCAAACTACAGAAGGGCCTTCCAGACATCAAGAAAAGTTTAGGATTTGGATATGCTGTTTCATCAAGAATAGGATGTATTTCTTACTTTTATTGCAACAACTCAGTGCTGCATTCCACGAACACTGAGATCTTCAAAGGCGTAGTCCACAAAGACCTAACGACCATGGAAAAATAACACAAGATACTCTCACATTTGCATGGACTGTGATACTTAATGCAGACCACAGTGAAAACACCTTTCACATTTTTCATTATTTTTTTAATAGAAAATATCCAAGTAAATTATTTGGTTAGGAATCATTGTTATGACTCAGAAACATTATTTACTCAGAGGTCTTGTTCTTCTTGAAGATTTCAATATAAAGTTATTCAACTTTAATTATTAATATAAGTTATTCAACTAATATTTAATTTTTACTGCAAGGTTCAGAGAGCCTGTTTCAGAGATCCTTTAGATTTCTTCAAGAAACAAACTAAGTACTGTGGATATAAAACCTGTGCCATCTGCAGGGCTACTTTCAGATTGATGATAATATTTATGAAAAAATAGTTACAGTATTTATTTTTAATATTATGATTATTATTACCCTGTTTAGAGTGGAGATGATACTTAGAGTTCAGGAACGGTGGCAAGCAGACAAAAGGGACACGAGGTCTCCAGCACACTGGCTGGTACTGTCACTGACCCACCTCTTAATGTTCTAAAGGGAGACCAGTCCACCATCCCATGGGAGATTATTAGCAGTCTACTACACTGAAGGTCTAATAAATCACTGTCAGGACACTCCTAGAAATATTAATCTTATTTTTGTTGACATTTGTTCCATATTATCTAATAATCTGAATCCATCTTGAATAACTGCTCTAATCAGTCTTTATGCTCTGGTGCTGCTAGCAAGTATAATGCTGCATTCATCCAGATCCTTTGAAGGCATTTCAGCCTGACATGTACATTTTCTGTATCGCTGAACAAGGGCAGAAACAAGTACTGTCTACTTTAAGAAAGGAAAGGCAGAGTCTTCATCTGGCTGAGACACAAGTGATTTGTTTTATTTTAACCTAAATGTTCCCTTTCAGATCAAGGTCACTAATTAAAAGTTAAAGATCCTGATTTGCCTGACTGCTAGATCTATTAAATCAATTGATAATTTATTAACATCGATTTTGGACCTGGGGCACTGAGCATCTCTTACTTCTCACCATGCAATGAAAGATGCCAGGAATAAAGTTGACATACACAACAGCCCTACCATGCCAAGTGCTTGCATAGGAGAAATATAACACAGAAACTGGAGAATAAAGCAGAGTTATCTCCGCAATTTAAAGCATGAAAAGACAAGAAGCCAATCTTTGACACATTGTTTAGACAATTCATACAGGATTCTTATTTCCGAATCACAACAGGACAGCATAATTAACCTGTATGTGCTTGGGTGGGAACTAAAGGTCTTCACACACTTCCAGACTACAGCACAGTTGCCTCCTTCCCTACAGGAGAGAATATTGTAAGCCCAACCATGAGTTTAAAACACTATGTTAACATGATAGTCCCCCTTCACATAAAGTACTAATCCCACCATGTACAATGGCAAAAGCACCAGGATATTTTTGCTGCAATAACATGCTGGAGTAGTAAGTTGGTGTCACCTTAGTCACCTTCTGGCACAGTAAATGAAATTATGACTCAGCAGTAGCCTTGTCACCAAGTTGGGCACAGAAAGGGCTGAGCTTATGAAGAACAAAGCTACATTCACTAGCTTTATTCTTCCATCTGTAGATGAGCTACTTCAAAAGCTGAGAAGCTGTTCTGCCTTTTTATTAGATGAAATTCAATTTTAAGCCTTTGTTTCCCTAGCAGGGAGGCTCTTCTATGCCTTGCTGTACCCATTTGAAATTATTTCTCTTGGGTGGCATGAGGAAACAACAAAACCTTTAGTCCATTATGCCTCTCAGGAGCTTGCAAAGGAGCAAAATCAAAAGGAACAAACCAAAAAAAACTGATGTGGGTGTCAGCAGTAGACAGATGACCTACATGGGCTTTCAAATTAAGGGCTGTTCAATATGTTCATCAGGAAATGTACCACAAAATGATTACCAAATCTTTATTACCAAGAAGATACTCTGAAAAAGCAATATTCAATAGGCTGGCTTACACTGTGAGCCAGAATTGTGTCAAAACACAAAGAAAGGGTATATCAGCAACATCAGGGGTGGGGAAAGAAAAAAGAAAAAAAAAAGAAAAAGAAAAAGAAAAAGCAACATACTTCCCCAAGTATACAGTATGTAAGCACCAGGAATAGCCAATGTCCATCTAGACAGTACTAAAAGCAGGTGAAGATTGCAGACTTGTATTATTCATATTTGTTTCCTACTACTGGCTCTACTGAAGGCCAAGGGAGTCTCAGATTGAGGCTGGAAGGAATCAGGCACTGATAAAGCAATTTGACAAAGTATAGGACGCCTACAAACAAACCCACAAGTGCCTGAGACTTTGCAATGGCCCCTATGCACCAGAGTCAGCCAGTGGGGACTCAAGAGACAACTTTTATAATTTACAAAACCATCCTCTCTTATTAAAAAAAGGTAAAAGAAAGGATGGTGCCAAAAAAATCATCCAAGCCCCAGCTGCAGCAACCTGGCCATCCTCTCTCAACTCAAACACATGCTCTATAGGCTCCTTCAGCTGAACTGGGATGCTCACCTCTATAACCCTCACTGCAAATGGGTCTGGCATCACACAACTTTAGGATGTATGTCATAACACGCCTTGTTTAGCAGCCTAAATGCTGGGCTGAACCGGAAGATGAGCAACAGCTGCCAAACCTCCCCAAACAGTGGCAAAACCAAAATATTTAGTGATTAACCCCCTGCCCCCCCCTCAAAAAAAAAAAAAAATTACACATTTGTGTGAGCATGAAGCTTTCCAGGGCTGACCAATCCATTTCTACAAGACAATATTTTGAGACTTTAAAGGTATTGACTTAACTGCTTGCAGTATAGTACAAAACATTTTGTAGGGGAGTAAAATTACCTCCAAGAAATGCTGCTGTACCAGTTGGGACTTTCTCAAGTGGTTCTGCAATTATCCTTCTACTGAACCTTGCAAGAATCTTATTTTCTGTAGGTTGGTTTGCACTGATGCTGCTGCTGACAATAGAATCGAAATTGAAGTTTCAGAAGTAAAACAGTATCTAATTTAGGCCCAAAGACTTTACTACTGGTTGTGATGTACAAAAATGAGAAAACACAGTTTGACTTTAAGAACACTGTAGCTTTGCTCAGTTGGCAGTATCTGAAACTTTTTTCTTTTTTCCTAATTTGCAACCACAAATGTCCTCTTTAATAGAATTCCAGTGATACTTTTACTAAAGTAAGTTCCTACTGTTACTAAAATACTTATCCTCTCCAAAGAATTTTCTTCAAAAATCCTCTGTTGATGAGGCTTTCCCTGGTCTCCACCCAAGATGAAGACGCAAGACAAGCGACACACAAGAGAGGCTACTGAAATGAGTTCCAAATTTTTCAAGGTCTCCACATGACAAAAACCACTAAACATTGCTAGAGTAAGCAGGTGGTGGAAAATACAACTAATATTTTGTTTCTCTTTTGATCACAAGATAAAGGTGGTGGTGGGGTTTTAAATAAAAATACGCTGGATTTTTATAAAATTTCCACAAAATGAGTCTTGTACACACAGCCTAAACACCTAATCAAGGAACATCCACATTCCTATTGGGACAGAGCACAGCTACTCTCATTTTCTATGAGTGCCTTGAAGCAGTTTGGGAAGCCCCGATCTCCCCGGCTACTGATTTCCCTCCACAGCAGTGCCCTGAGCATCTCCTGCCACAGGGTTAACTGCATCCAGAAGCAATCCCAGCAGCAGGTGAAGAACTCCCAATTCCCAAGGAAAGATTCTTAAGCAAATGAAGGAGCTGTCTCTTTTTTCGGCTGGTATTTTCTAGCCTTGCACAGTGTAGATGCCCACTGAGGTGGGTGGCTGCAGCCTGAATTCTGGCTCATGGAGAGCCACTGCAGATGTGCACCTGCCAGTGCTTGGGTAATGCTTTCACTTTGGAAAGGCCTGTGTGAGGATGCTCTATTTTAAAAGCCTTCCCTTGTTGTCTTGATGAAAGCTGTTTGCAGGAGATAGGTGCTGAAATGATCCTTTTTAGTATGCTGTTGAGTATTTTGTTACAGATCACACCATCTGTCCAAGCTAGTGAATGCAAATGACTCCATCAATTTTTCAAGTATAAGCTTAAAAAAATATATGCACGTGATAATAAAAATCCCATACAAGAACTTTCCACTGCACAGCTATTATTTGAAATCTACCACTGAAAATGTAAGATTATTTCAAAAGCATATTCCAAATTCCTGAAAAAGATCCCCATTATTTCTACCTTCATCCGTCTTTGTATGAAAACAATACTTCTGGCTTTTTCATCTGAATATTAGCAGATACAGTACAAAGTATTTTGTTGATATTAATGTGCTTACAGCTTATTACATTGACTTAATTAAAATCTGAATAAAGCAAAATCTGGAAATTCCGCATGTCTAATTTGTCCACTAAAGCAGCTTGAGTAATAACACCCAGCTCTGTAAGAGCATTAGGCTATCACAATGCAGTATATGATTCTGTTCCAGCTCTATTCATTTCCCAAGGAAATGGGAAAAGCTGCACGGTTTTATGGACAAACCATTAGCTTGTCATCTCTAGGGAAATGGTTCATCAAAGCATTTCGGCTCCAGACAGATTAGATTTCAGTCTACTTCTCCTTCAGCAGAATCTGGTAGCTTGTAAGCAAGACTGCAGAAGGGATGTCCCATTTGGGACAGCTGAAGTCACCCCACAGCCCGATTGAATTTTTTGAGAGCCAAAAGCCAGCAGCAGTTTATTACAACCACAAGCAGAAAGGTGCTGTCAGAGTGTCAGCATCTACAGCAATTCAGTTCCTGCAGCATTCAGCCCAAAATGTGGCCTTCAGGGAGCACTACAGCATCAAGCTCTCCTTCAAGAGGGAAGAGACAGGGAAGAGAAGCATACCAGAAACTTCAGAAAGGGCATGCAGAAGCATAGAATACCCTCAAGTTGGAAGGGACCCATAAGGATGCAGCATCTTTTCTGCTCTGCTTTAATGCCCTACTCACAGAAATCCTTGGAATGCCCTTCTGCAGTGGCACAGTCACACCAAGCCTGAAACTCCCACGTTTAAATAAATGGGTGAACACAGGAACACACAGGCAAACACTGAGCCATGCTGTCCACCCAAGGTTTTACTGCCACAAGGCTGGATTCATCATCTGGACACAGCCTGACATGACTCACTTGCATTAATGAACCTGTGATAATTCACACCAACTGAGCATTGATCCCTGGAGAACTTCGATGCCATAAGTTATGTTAGCTGCCTGCATCCTCTCTTACACTGCTCTCGCACAGCATAATCTCTCACTACTGCCATGCCAGCCGTACCTTGCTGCTAAAAGAGGAATTTTGCCCAAAAAATTCATAAATAATCCCTAAAAAGGTTCAAATTAGCATCAGGATCATACTCAATTGTAACCACCTGAGAATGACTTTTATGAAATTTAGTCCACATAGGACCCCCCAAAATCTCACTTTTGATTAAGGAAATATTTGTCTTTTCTCTTAAAACTCCTGTCTCAAAGCTCTTGTGACTGTACAAGAAATTCAGTATTTCCTTTAAAGTCAAACAAAGCAAAATAAGAAAGATTCTCATGCTGAGTGTCATAGTCAAAGAATATTTGACCCAAGCTCCAGTATCTCAAATTTAATAAACTCATGTTTAAAAGCCTTGGACCATTTAATGAGTCATACTCCTGACTAACCGAACATTACTCCTCCAAATTTTCAGAAATTAGAAAGAGAAAAAGGCAGGAGCAACTCTGATTAAATGACATCTAAACTGAAAAACACTTAGTGCTTTTAATAAAGTTTATTTCTCCTTAAATTCCACTACCAAGTGCTCCTTCCACGCACTGTGGAGGTAAAGTGAAAATCCTGATGGATCGCTTTGGAAAAGCTTGGTTAGAATGTTTCAGTGATATGCAGGTTCAAACAGTGTGCACACCACCAGCAGATCTCTGCAGTCAGAACTGAGTTGAAAGCCCAGTTCTGATCTCCAGCAACAGCTCCCAACAATTTCTGCCAAAATATATTTCCTAGTCTCCAGTAAACTAAAAAACCCACACTGTTTGTAAGCAATGATTAAGTCTAAAAAATGAAAAAGGAGTAATTGCAGTAAGGACCTACAAGACATGAGCATAAATACTCACACATTTCCATACTTAGTTTGCTACATCTCATATTTCTTGCATCAGCTTACTCAGGACAAAGTTCATGCGGCAGCTCTAGAGAGTTAAGATACATGTTTTTTTCAAACACATAACCCACTATGCACAAAAATAATCAGGAAAAGCTAACACAACTTTCTAGAAAGTGTGTACATTACAGCAAGACAAGAACTTCAGGCATTGCTCCTCTGCACAGGGTGGCACAAAGAACTCTGACAAGCTGATGATTATAAATATTCTCTGCAGCTACATCTCTCCTCTTCCCCAGAGATACAGAAAAAGCACCCAAAGAGAAACAGCAAGAGATACTGCAAGTAGCCAAGATCTTTCTGAAAGCTGCCAGTTGACATCACCCTCTCAGCCTCAGGCCCTGCTCTTGCTGTTGGCAATTAAGAAACCCTTTAAACTCAGACCAAATTTGGATTTTTGAATTGCTTTTGAAATGAATGTTGCAGTGAAATTCATCAGAGCCTCCTACTGGTAAGTTGAGGTCATTCTGCTGCCCCATCTGGTATCACGTTCTCTTCTTTAGACACTGTGCTACTCATCATGCAGAGGCTTCAGGTTAAATTTACTGTAAGGTACGTATGTTGAATATTTATTCCTTAATTTCTCCTCTAAGAGCCTCAAAACTTCCCACAGTCTTTCCCATGTAACCTCATGGTAAGGCCTCCAGCACAGAGAGGGTCAAGCATGAGAACTGGAATCCTTGGGAAGGTGTGGTTCAGCAGTACTTAGCAATGGCCTCTCTGACCAGCCGGACAGCGGCATCAGCAGAGCAAGTTTTCCCTACAGGAGGGTACTGAGATCATATGAAGACAAAAGATGGGACCATAGAAACTGAAGCAAGGACAAAAAGTGGTGAATCCAGCTAAATCTTGAGCATACCAAGGTTTACAAAGCAAAATGTCACCTGATTAGTAAATAAAGAAACATCCAACTCCCACCTTATGAAAAAGACTCAAGATAGTACATTCCATCTCCAAATTCTGAGCTCTTCAGCTGCAATTGCAGTTCACTTGCATTTTGGAGCCAATTGCATTGCTTTTCTATAGTAGATAAAGTAGGTGTGAAATGCAAACCCAGCATTTTGATATCTGATCAACCATGAGAGAGTTAGTTGATTACATGTAGATTATTATTTTATTTCATTTATCATTGTAATGTTCTATTATATTATTATCATGATCATCCTTTTTCTTCCTCCTCCCAGTCAGTAAGATATTGTGATCTAATAACTCATGCCATAGAGCAAAAACTACGTAGGGAAAGGAATAAAGGAACAAAACACCCTTGGTGTGCAATCTGTCATGTCTTTTATCTTGAGAACTGATAGAGGTGTTGACCCCATATTACTTGCAAGATGGAAGTCTAAAGACTAGTCCTAGTGAGGTTTTTTTTCAAGTCAGCATAACAATGGTTCGTAAGGTGAGCCAAGAGTCCCCTGTGGCACCCTGGAGACCCCCCAACTGTCCCAGACAAATCTCCTTTCTCCAAAACAACAGTAACACCAGTCCAGCATTTCTAGACTTTTCCAAAACAAGACTTGAACAGGAACGAGCTGGGGCTCAAATTGCTTGGCTCAAATCCTGTGTTTAAAACAAGGCCAAAAAATGTCAATCTCAATTTTTGGGGGGGGTTAATGCACATTTTACAGCTCAAGCCATTTCAGCCAGCAAGCAGAGAGGAAGCTGTCCATGAGTCTAGGAAAGGCAGGGATTGATGTGCAGTGACAGAGAGCTCACTGATAAAATTAGAAGCTACGAACATAATTTTGGAGAGACAAGCAGAGCTGTCTGGGTGGTTCATTGCACCAAAACGATCCTCAATCACAGCCTTCTCCACCAGTGATGTGAGGACAGCTCGTGTACACAAGGACCAGCTGCAAGCTCTCTATCACAGCAGACATGAGGGATACTTGCTCTTGCTGCAGATAGTGCCTCTGCCTCACTTTGCTTCAGAAAAACCAAGACAAATCTAATTCTCCTATTTTTATCTGGAGCGGGGAGGTGGGGACATTCTAACCATGTCCAAGATACATTACAGGTTTATTTCACAACTAAATTATTCAAGGCATCTCTCTATTTAGATAAGAATATATGAAATATTTTTTAAAATAAATCCAAGAAATAAATATTACAGAATTAGAGATTCTGCAGTTTATTATTGCCTACTCTTTGTATGCAGATCTTTTTTCTCCCCTACAGCAGTTCTTAAGCTTTAAGTTTTGTGGTCAGGCTGAGTTTTGATGTTTAAAAAGCAATATTATTTATCTTAACATCAAGTCCACATGATGAAAATAAAATTAAAACATCAATATATTACAAATGCATAGGTACAAACAACAAAAACAAGGGAGAACCTTCTCACACCACGCTTTTCAGAATTAGCTTTGTTTGCCATTAACATAGTTGATTTTTATTCAATGTCTTTTCTGTGCTGTTCTGATTTAAACATCATTTTAATTTAACTACCCTTTTTTCCGTGGGGACTTCTTGTTAAAATTCCATTCACAACACAGCAATTTCTCTAAATTACACAGATGTAAGGATGAACTGATCTTATAAGCATCACTGAACTAGCATAGCACTTAATACAGGGGGTTTCATTATTTTTGCTGTGACATGACTTACAACAAACATAAACTGGTCTGAAGGAGACCATCAGCCAGACAGGTTGGCAGAAAAACTTGACAGCAGATGCTCAAGCAACTGCTTATATCTCTGCATTAGAAAGCACAAGGAAAGCAGCAGCAGCACAATACACAGCAGTATCAAGAAAAGCTCAAGGAGTTAAACAAAAATTACAGAATTAGGGACACACAGTCACCCAGATAAACCATACAGTTCACAAGAAAAATATTTAATACGACAAATACAAGCTTTTTGCACAGACCCTCCTAAAACAACAGAGAATTTTCTCAGCAGAAATAAGAGCTAAGGCCTCCACCAAGTGTTATTTAATATGTCCTTACAACTTCAGATAGGCAAACTACAACAGCTGGGAAGGAAGGGACCTCCTTTGATAACAAAAAATGGGAAGATGGGGGGTTTATATTTTGCAACTGTTGTGTAGAAGCACTGCTCTTGGACACCAGCAGAACAGATTGCAGTGCTTACTACTATGCTCCAAACATGATATTTTCTCTGCTTGTCAGTCAGGAATGAGATAATACAGAAAAAAAAAAAATTTATTAGAGGCTTTTTTCAATCCACCATTGTTACACACATGCAGGTTTTTCTTCTCCTTTTTTTTTATTTATATACTAGAGAGCCAGCCTTTTTTCTTTCAAAGCAAAAGGAAAGCAAAATCTTAGGTAGATAAGCAGAATACTCACTCAACCTCTGTCCTCTAATATTTCACAGTTCACAGTTTACAGTCATAACAGGATTTTGAATCTCAACAGCAGCCAGCATCATGCTGGTACGATTTAAAACCTCCCTAATGGCACAGCCAGCAGGAGGGAGATAACAAGAACTCGGGTGTTTACAATCCGGAGCAGCAAGGGAAGCCTAAGAGCAGAGAGATATTCAGCTGCCAGACTAACCACCTTCTTTTTGCCTTAAGAGGAGAGAGGAAAGATTGAACAAAAATTGACTGGTGGCCTTAAAGTTTCCTAGAAACAGCTCTTCAGAAGCAACATACCATTTGTGATGATGTTTTAAAAATGTGCCCTTGAAAGATGAGCGAGACAGTGATGTTTTACAAACATGCCCTTGAAAGATGGACAGGATAGTCTCTCAGCACCCCTCTGCTTCCCATTTAAGTGCAATTCAATATAAATAATACTCTGCAATTGCTTAAGAGGAAAGAAAAGGTAAAGCTTAAAGGATCTATCAGATTTCAGTATAAATCTGCCACTAGAAAAAAAAGTCTTTCATCTTGTGTGCAGGTGACATTTGAGAGACAGGTACCCACTAGGTATGCAGGTTAAAGCTTGCCTCATTAGATTTCAATTTTTGGCAGTTCCTGACAGTATCCGACTGTTTCTATGCTTAAATTCAAGACACCCAAATCAGCAGCAATTTCATACCATATGCTCCAAGTAAAGGTCTTCAAATACTCCCACACTCAAGCCATGTTTGGCAGGAGTATGAATTTTCTTTCTTTGTTTTTTCACCCCCAGTGTCACCTTGAAAGCAGCTGAGTATCAATGAAATAAAAATATCATAATCCCTCTCATTTTCTGTACACAGCACGAAGATTGAGAGGCCATTAAAAATTGCCAATATGACTAAATTAGCTGTTATAAGTAATGCAAAAAGTCAACCAGATAGAAACATCTTGCTCTTTTGATCAATAGCCATTTCCCCTTCAGCATTTATGCATTGATGTTTTTAATGAAAAAGACCCTTAAGATGTTCAGTCTCCAGTAGAGAAAACAGTGTATTTCATTTTAGTAAAGTGTAAACAATCTCATTTACTAGATATAAGAGGCTAAAAGGGAATTTGAAAGTTGGTTGTAGTAAGATCTAAGACTACAAGTCACCTTGACTGCATAAGACAATTAGGTTGAGACTCTCATTTTCTAAATTCTACTTGAAATTACCATTCCCACTGAAATTCTTGATAGCTGCAACAGGTTATTAATTGTGAGTCACTGTGGGACTTTAGAAGTGCACCCTGATATCCACTAACCTGCACAGTCAACACTTCTCTTCCTACTCTGTTCACAGGGTCTTACCCAGCTATGGGCATTACCCACACACCTTACTTATGCACCTGGATGAAACAGAATTGAGCTGAAGAGATATTTACTATTTATTTACTGGAAAGTGTGTTAAAGAATTTCTCTTAGCTGAGAAATATTCTGTAGTTTCAAACAAAAGGATCACAGAAAAATGACATTTTTATAGACTACCTTGCCATCCTGTAGTAAAATGAGCCTGGCAGCAAACTAAGCTCAACATTGAACTTCAAAGTAACTGTGTACTTCAACAGACTGGAAATAGCATTTATTTACATCAATACATAAAACAAGCATCTCAGGCTTGTTGTAGGCATTTTAACATCATTTAATAGAAGCACTTTGCAATCTTAGCACTTTGTAATGTGTTAACAGGGCTGAGTAGATTCTTAAAAAGACAAATATAAACTATTAATATTTTATGTGGCAAGATCTTCTGAAGTCTTTGGGGCTATTGATTACTTAAACCCATTAAGTGCTTTTTTGATCTTAAATAGCTGCAGATATCTGCAAGATTCAAGCTGAGTGGTAATGGCTATTTTGGGAACAAGCAGATTTTCAGCAGTTATCATTACTGATAATGAAGTTTGCACTTTAGAAGCCACCAATCAGTAAACAACAGCTGCTATGTCAGTTTTGTCCAAAAGACTGTTTCATCCTGGGTTTTTTTTTTTCTGATTCAAACATGTTTGAGTCCAGCTCTTACCAGGAGCATAGACCAAATAACAACCACAAATTTTATGGCATGAGTTTTCTTACTGTGTCATTTCTGCTTACACTTCCAGAAATGGCTGAAGACTTTAAGTTTGCTTTCAACAGCAAAAACAGCTCACAGCACAACTGAGATGAAGAAAGAGGCAGTAGCTCTTACCTATATTTTGTCTACCAATTCTCCAATATTTACCTTTAATAGAAGGAAACAATGAATGCATTTCCACCTAGTGAACAAAGAATCATCAACACGAAACATCTTCTAAAAAATTAAAATAGCATTAATTCAAACAATAGACTGAATATCTGTGATTTACATCCTCACCTTCATATTTACTCCACAGGTCAATTCAGGAAGAAATATGGTATATGCATGAAACTTGTTCTTTGAAATACTCTGAATGCAAAATACTTCTATTCCATCAAGAAAATGAAGGCAGAATCTGCTGCCCATGCTTTGACTTGATAAATATGTAGGTCTACAGTTAATATATTAAAAGAACCTCTTTTCATAATACCAAAATGAAGTGCTTAAAGGGTTAAGATACATTCACACAGACTTGGTGTTTTGTGGTTGGGGTTTTTTGTTTGTTTAGGGGTTGTGTGGTTTAGTTTTTTTTAAAAAACAAGGCTTAAAAAAACCAAACAGGAGTGCAACTCAAATCCCACTGAAAGAACAGAAAATTTGCCACCTGCCTTACTGGGAGATATATGAAGTCATCAGTGTTTATTTTCCTCAAGCCTTCAATGATGTCTAGGTAAGCAATTGTACCTGAGGAGCTAGAGTTTTTCTATATACAGCCTTTTCTGCTATCCATAGAAGACTGTATATCATATATAGAATTATACCAAGAGTGTGTACTTCACAAGATATTCTGAAGTTAAAAAAAAAAAACCAAAATTTAAAAAAACACACCATAAACAAGAATTACTCTGAAGGTAAAGGATGACTACAAAGAAACTAGGGGAAAAAATGAAAACTCACATTACTTTGAGCAGTACAGCCCATGGGCCCTTATCCCTCTCTATCTGATCCACAGCTAACTGATTCCTGGTTGCTACAAAAGAGAATCTACAATCTCACACACACTTTTACCAGCACAGGAAATGGGAATAAGCCATTTTCCTACCAAAAAAAACCCACACTAAAACAAACAAACAAAAAAAATCCTCACAAAAACAAAAACAAAAAAATCCTGAAAAATACCTTATTCATGAGATCAGCCTAGGATTGGAAAAAACCCAGAACACAAAAAGTGTGTTATAAACTGATGTCAAGGATCTCCTCTGCAGTTGTTTAGTTTTTCTCACTGAAAGGAAGAGGAGAACATTTTGCAGTGTGATACAAGAAGAGGATGCTAACCTCGTATCACCTTGAAAAGAAAAACAATCTGAAAAACCAAACCAAAACCAGGCAGAAAATTATTTGCTCCAAATTACTGATAGGACAATCTGCTACAACTAGATTTATTTTACTTTATGCAATATAGTGAACTGATAGTAAGCAACATGTATCTCAATAAGATCAGTATCCAAGAGGTACAAAACAAGTCACTTCAATTTCATAGTCACCATTTATCAGAGTAAAGCAAGAAAAAGCAGTGTATTACTGCAGCAGAATAACATCACCTATTTCCACAGCAGGTTACAAAAATATCTTCATTTTCTGTAGGTGATGTATTTTAGTGGGCAATGTCATCCTGTCACTCCAGAGGTGACGACTGGTTTAATCACAGCACAATGTGTATTCCAAACACAATCGGAAGTTGATTGATGGTATGAAATTAAAAACCTTAAATCCCAAAACCAGATAGTATGTTTACTGGCTAAAAAACCCATTTTTTTTAGCAGTTGCCTCCACAAGGAACAACTGCATTTTTCTTTTTCCTCACCTGGTTTTGAACTGCCTCAGAATCTACTGGGGAAGATATTAACACAGCACTATTTACAGCAGCTGCACCTGTAAAAGTGTCTCAATTTTTGTTTCAAAATTATCTTTCAAAACAACTGTTTGCCTGTGTCCTGCTCACAGCTAATTAATCTCAGTGATCACATCGTACCGTGAGACTGAGTCATTCAGTTTCCTTTTGCTTAGGACTTAACATTAAAAAATTGAGTTAATTAACACAAAACAAACTACCCAGGAAGCCTATAGTTTATACAGTTAAAAACAAGGACTTGAAAGGGGTTTTTTGGCTAGCCTTAAGGTGAAAATAAAGGTGTAAAGCTTCCACCAAGTATGTTTAATAAAGTTTTAAACACAGAATCTGTTTAAAATGCTACACTCTACATCTTAACTGCAGGTGCTCAATATACAAGATTTGTATTTGATGTTCTCCTATGATACACGATCCTTTCTGTAAGTCCCTAAGAGGCATTTGACTTCAGCTCCTAGTGCTCATCTCTTCCAGAATACTGCCTAAGAAGAAAATCTTTACTCCACCTGAGAAAAAAGGCAGCACTGGTGTCCCAGCCCTCATTTCCCTTTCCTGAGTTTCCCCTCGCAACATCCTAACAGGAGCAGGTGGCTCGGAATAAATCACAACACAGGCAAATCTGCTCCAAGCTAAGAGTGTTTGACAGGAAAACAAAAAAAGAACAAATTGAGCTATTAGTCCCCATAAAAATGTTGCAAAAAAGCCATCTTGAGAAATCACTTTGAATGATTTTAAAGGGCATTCAATAGACACCGAGTAACAAATTCAAGGCTCTGTTTCTTGCGAGATATTTTCCTACTTAGATTCTGGTATTTCTCCTTGGAGATTGTGTCCCCTTCTCATTACATAGAACAGAAACTTAACCACAAGAGCACATTTTCCCCTGGAACAGGATCTCAGACTAGGACTGAACTTCAGCTTAAGTAGCGCCAGGGCTTAAAAATGACAGGACTGTTATTGCAACCTTTGCTACTCAAACTAAGAGGTTTCTGTGTCCTCCCAAGCAGCACATATCCAAGCTGGCAGCAAAGCACAAAAGGAGAGTCATGACAGTTGCTCCAAGACTACAGGAAAGCCACTAAGGTCAGGTTTTTCCTTCAGTGCAAGGGCGGCGTGGAGAGGAGAGATCACATGCAACGGGGAGGGAAAGGTCAGGGACAGAAAGCTCTGAGATGAATAGGCTTGAGGCTCTCTTCCCCTGCAAAGGGAGAAGTCACCTACAAGCACCCCTGGGAAGCAAGAGGGGGTTAGTTTTTAAAAGCATTTATATCCTTGTTAATTATCATTGACAAATTTATTATACATGTATATATACATATATACAATTAAACAAATGAGGGCTCCCAAAGGCAAACTGGTCTAACCTCCATCCCCATGTAACCTTAGATATAATTAGTACCATGGGACTTTCCTAGTTCTTTATAAATTTCTTCCCTCAGAAGAGCAAGGTGTTAATGTTTTTAAATTAGTGTATAACCAGGACATTTGAATATCAGGTAGAAGTAAAAAAAATTACAGCTTTAGGAGCCCTGAAAGTGCAAAGCATTTTCTAAAATAAATACATACTTAAAGCAGGAAAAAATAATACAAATTTTTTTGTTTAAATGATTAGGAAGACCCACGTGCTTTCCACCAAATCAGTAAGCATCAAGACAGCAATGAGATAAAGGAAATTGAGAGCAATATCTTGTACAGGATTGGTGTTTTGCTTGACCCACAGGAAGCAGGAAAATGCTATTTATGACACCAACAGGAAAGAAGAGAATAATTTTTAAAGACAGGTAGTACTGCTATTTTCATTTCTATTAATATAATGGACATAAATTTGGGACACTTAATGATTCCCTAAATCCCACAAAAGGAGGCAGCCTACTGTTCCCAGCAGCAGTGCTTCCCTAGAGCTTGTGCCAAGCTGTTATGAGAGCAGCAAATTCGAGTGCTTTATAAATACTTCTGCAATACTGTAAATACCCAGTTCAATGGGGAATACCTGCATACACATCGGAAATACCAAAGCTAATGCAACACAAATAGGAGAAAAAAACCCCTGTGTTACCCAGAACTGCTCTATCTCAAATGCTCTCTCAGGCGTCCACTGTGAATCTCCTCTTCACAATTGGATATAATATACAGGTAGGCACTAATTTAATTCAGAGTATCCCCAATGCTGAGCCCAGCTTCTGACCATGTATCCTCCTCAACTTGGCACAAGCTTCAAAATGCCTCAAAACACTTGAGGTTTTTCAATGCTGAAATATCCTAGGATTCTTCCTTGGCCAGTTGTCAGTCAAAAATCTGGAGCCAGGTTAGGATGGACTATAGTAAAGACCAAGGGAAAGTACTAACATTTGGAGAACTTGCACCCATTCATTCACCTGCCTCATCACAGCCAAGACAGATACAAAAAGTAGGAAAAGTATGAAAAAGCTTTAAGAAATGTGTTTTTCAAAATAACACTACTTTACACTTTGACAAAAAAGCATGTGCTTTAAGATTATTCAGGAAAGACATGGGGGGTTAGAAAAAGGACTGCGAGAAGCTGTTCTGTGGTGGGAAAGAAGTCCCTCCATTCTGGTTTTTGCAATATCAACACCACAGTCCCTTGACCATTATCTCACAGCAGTGACTACCTACCCCTCCACATCAGCATCCGCAGCTACAGAATCAGAGTGGTTAGAGTTGGAAAGGACCTCAAAGATCACCTAGTTCCAATCCCCTGCCATGGCCACGGTCGATGACTATACATCTCTGTCTGAGGTAAATATATACAAGATATTTTAGATATTCAAGCAGCATTCATGGTCTCACATCATGCTGCCTTTTTAGTCCACAAAAACACAGCTTCCAGTGGCTGCCAGCAGAAACAATGATGTAGGGCTCTACTGTAATTGACAGTACCAACAGGCAGGATCATCTAATGATGGAACTGCTCAAGTGTGAGGTGACAGCCTAGGACATGACCCCGCTTCCCTCTTCAAGTGTATTACCACTCCACAACAGAGAAACAAGTCAAACATGGAGACCACAGCATGACAGGGTCAAACTCCATGAAAAGAAAGCTAAAGGCAGCCACTTGGTGTTGGAATGGAAAACCACAACTCCCAGGGTCCTATCACATACACAAGAAAAGCATCACTCAGGAAGAGGCCGTGCCAAAACACAATAGAATGCAACAGGACTATGTGTTTCCACTATTATGGCCAGGTCCCTTGTTTCCAGTTTCTTCTTACCTTAATCTTTAGCTCCAAACTCCCTAATTATTTACAGTCCTTCCCTGACACCTATAGTGTTCTGCTAACATTTTTACTCACAAGCTGTTGTTAACATTTTCCAACTTATCTTCTCCTTAATCAGTCATTCTGCATTTCAGATGCAATACACTACATGGAAAAAGCTGCACTGAGTGATAAAATTTTATCTATTTATGTTTACACAAAGGACTATTCATTTCACATTCAGGATCTAACATACAGATAAGACTTACTGCAGAGGCATAAATGGGAGAGCTCACTAAATAAAGGACCTCAGGATGCCTGTGCTGGTTTTCTCTGGGGTACAGTTAATTTTCTTCATAGTAGCTTACATGGAGGTATGGTTTGGATTTGTGCTGAAAACAGTGCTGATAATTCAGGGATGTTTTAGCTGCTGCTGAGCAGTGCTTACACAGAAGCAAGTTCTTTCTGCTCCTTGTGCCACTCCACCAACAAGTAGGCTGGGGATACACAAGAAGTTGGGAAGAGACGCAGGTGGGACAGGATGTGGTGTCATGCTCAGCGTGCTCAGCTCAATTAGAGGAAGAAGTGGGGCACTTTTGGAGTGATGTCAGATAGAAGCACAATATATCTTAAATAAGCATGAAAAGACATAAGTAGAGCACTTTCCCTGCTTTAAATCACTGTTGTGCAAAGACGAATGCTGAAGGTTTCCCAAATTCGCAATTCAGCCCACATTTGAAAGAATATGAAACACACAACAAATGCACCAGCCTAGTTCTGATTTGGACTTTCACTCACTGAAGAAACTGTAGATAAAACTTGGATCTTTTCATTACCTACAAGGCAACTCCCTGTTCCACAATTGCATTTACAGGGTTAGCTACCTGAAAAGTCACAATTTATCTCAAAGATACATCCAGGAAGGAATTAGTATCTTATTTTCCCCTGCAAACAGGAACTTCTTCACAGGAGGAGCAAGACAAAGTGTTACTCCTTGCTGGGGGCTGAAATAAGTGTAGAGTTACTACAGGTACTGTAAGTAAGGAACATTGCAAACACACGCACCCAGCTGCAGTGGTAGTCAAATAAATGACTCATGCACACCAACAAAATAATCAGAACAGCCCCTGGACCTTTCCTTAAATACCAGACAGACCCATACATAAGCAGTGAGTCAATATTACAGACTTCACAGGAAAACATGTGCCAGAACAAGTCACCCACATAGTGATTGTTGCCATTTTCTTCTAGGTTGCCTCATCTCTTGAAATGAGCATCTACTAATTTTTCTATTTACAAGAAGAGCAAACACACTCCCCATTAGCAAAACAATCACTGACATCATTAGTTTGGCTCTACAGCCCATAATTATGTGTACAACAGACCACAGGCTAACACCAAAAGCAGGACACCATAGATTCTAGCCTTTATGCTTTTGGTAACACCAGCAAGGAAAATACTAGGGAAAAGAACCACACAGCAAACCCCAAACAACCTCAAAAAAAAAAAACCCCAAACCAGTATCAGCACGAAAAGACATGTAACTACCTGAAAATAGGAAAAAAAATTACTGAAATAATATTCTTTACCTTGAATTGTCTATAGTAAGAAACACCTACTATAGAGACACTTCTCCAGCTTAGTTATTTTAAGTGAATTTATATAAACTTAACAAATTGATTAGGCATCTGTGACCACTATAATAAGACTTATTTTAACCTTTTAAACTTTGGGTTTACTCTTCATCACTGAAAACATGTCTGAGCTTACTCTGAAGTGAGTATTAACCCTAAGCTTCCAATTACACCGTCACGCTCTCAATGAACACTAATACAGCTGGAGTTAATATTTAAAATAAGTGGCTAATTTTGGATGGAAGGAAGCTTCAAAAAGGCACAAACTTTTGGAAGCCACAACCCAAACATCCCAGTGTAGTCTCTAAATTACAAGTACAAGCCAAGAAGAGGTCATTGCACACCACCACTGTGATTCTTCACAAAGGTGGGCTCCATTCCACATATACTTTTAGAACCAATCCTTAGATCTTGAACAAAATTAATGGAAACAAAGCCTCATGAAACCAACTGCACAGGACAAACACAAAAAACATTAAGGATACTAGAGTTTCTTAAATTTTGGGCAGGAGTGGGAGCAATTTGAGAATTTTCCTATTTTTAAGACATAGTACTTTTCACTTCATTGTCGTTGTGGCTTACATGACTGTAGACGACTGTAGATGACTGTCTTCCCTCAAAGAAAAGACTCTGAAGTACAAACTTAAATGGCAAAAGTGTTATTTTCATTGCAACTATAACCTTTAAAATCAGTAGGTACTTAATGACAGAGCAACTGTCCAAATCTTCTAGTGACATTGGAATGAGGAAGTAACAAGCTACAATTTCTTTTTTTTTGAAGCTCATTATTTCTTCCAGTATTTGGAACAGCTTGTAAAAGTAATCATTTGGCAAGGTCTGTCAAGGGAAAAAAAAAAAGTGTATTTGCTATGGTAGATCACATACTTTAAACCAAAATGAAAAGCTGAAACATACAAATATTTATGAAAGAACAGGGGGGTTCAGGCTTCCAAACTGAGCAATAAATATGCATGTTCAGATAAACATCTCCCTTTTATTTTATACTCCACTATTTAACTCTTTTCACAGATCCATCTTCACAACCTTAGAGATTCACTGAAATGATGCAGACATGCAACACAGTTCTGTATAACATCAGAAAAATAATATTAATAATATTAATCAGTAAACCACACATCACCTACCACCCTGAAGATCTCAGGAACAAATATTCTGGTGTTCTACACTTACATTAGAAAGCCACCTCACATGTACCACCCAATGAGACTGTTATACTCCTATGCCTGTGCAGATAAGGACAGCTTATGACTGCTTAGACTTGTTGGTATTGTTTGAAATGCTTTATGCTCCTGTTGTGAAAATTCAGCTTATTTTTTCTTCTCAAAAGCCACCATTTTAATTTCATCTGGGAAATTGATTTACAGAGGCCAAACAATTTCTGGTGCACAGAGATTATGCATCACTTTGTGATGAGAGGGAAAGGATGACACAAGATTCACCAGAAGTCATTAACCACTTTAGAAGATGCAGTTGAAACCACACACAGGAGGAATTACTGCAACCCCTGGATGCGCCTGGCATTCAACTGCAATAGGAGACACAGACAAAATGGGTAAGTGGAGCTATGTATCAATAGCTTTATTGACAGAGATCTGGTTTAAGAACAACATCAAGCATGGTAAACAGCTGTTTGGCAGGACAGTGTTCAGACAGCCAGTTTAGTTTGAGTTCCAGACCAAAAGATACAAGTCCCATTTCTACTGACGTTTGTTGCCAAGCTTTTCTTTTTTCTGCACTATTGCAAATTTATCCAAGCTTTCAAAAAACAAAATTTTAGGCTTCTACTTGCACCTAAATGAATACCACTAGACAATCTGCATCAACTCATCCTCCAGTGGAAGGCTACAAGTAAGATGTTTTCCTGTTCTTAAGAGTCCATTGAAACAAAACACTTCAACAACATGCTTGCCACACCAGTCGAGGAAAACACATTATTCCTAAAGACACTGTGACACTCCCCGTCTTATCTCATTAGTTGAGATGAGCATTAAAAAGTTTGACTGACTTGGATACACCACTGAACAACATCTACAAATGTCTTAAATGACAGGATATAAAAAGAGGAGTGTTAATTAAGTTCTGATTCTGGTTCCTTCCTTGCTATTACAAAGTCATGGAATCACAGATATCAGCTGATCCCTGGAATTCAGAGGTACCTCAAAAAGCCTTATTTCAGACTATTTATGCACTCAAACCTTGCAGTAATGGTTACACTGGGAACCTGAGTAGCAACAACCACAGCTGAAATGCTTCTAGATATGGTCCTGTATCTTTATAAACATCATCCTTGTATTTTCAATGTCAATCCTTGCATTTTCAACTTATCAAAATAATTATTATAATAATTCAAAGGTCTAGACTGAGGATGCAATAAAACCAAAATACAATTAAGAAAGAAACTGAAGGGGAAAGGTTTTAGCCTAATCTCAAAATATCCAATGTTTGCTTGAAGAAGTGTAACAGATGGTCCAGAAACTACTTCTTCTGGCTTTCTCCTAGCAGCCCACAACTCCTGGACCTGTGCCTACACCAGATCTCATTGCTAAACAATAGAGGTGCAAGGATAGGATGTTAGAGCGGGAGTGAAGAGCCACAAGAATCTGATGAGGTATCTGCTGATAGTACATGGTCAAAACATGCATTAATTGCTTAAAATTTTGGGCCAACTTTCAAAATGCATGTTCAAGGACAAATCATACAGGTTGTTCTTGCCTAAGACAGGTATTTCAGCTACAGACCACACAGGTTAAGCAAGTAGAAAACACTTCTTTATCCATTGACTTTTCTATTACTCTCTCACTGGTGTATATTTTAAAACAGCTCATATTACTAAAATTGATTTGTTTATGTGGTGAAATAATATGAACAATAACACAAGTTTCTCTGCTAGAATAGTTGCCTCTAGTGCAACCATTAAAGTGCTCAAACTGGCAATAGACACAATGCTCGTTTTCCAGTTGCATCATACCAACGCCTTGAATTCACTAAGAAAACAAGATGGATTTCTTTAGGAAAAAAACCCTGTCAGAATTGATATCACAAACTGGCAATTCTCAATCTGATAGGGAATCTTTTTAATCGAGTATGAGTGTTTCAGACTAAGCCATTAACTTGCAAAGGCTCAGAATAGTGAGCCTCCCAGCCCCACATTGAAAGCAATGTGACCATCATGCAATTTGCTAATGCAGTGCAATAAACCAGTTCTACTTCCCAAATCACTGCCAAACTTTTTCCTGTGCACAACAGTACTCATCTCCAAGCATGTTAATGAAAAATCGACTAGTTCTGATGGAAAAGATATGCACTGTTTTGTGGCTGATATTCATAGGACTTCTCATGTTATTCTGCACTTCACTCCTTGCCTCTAAGCTATTAATTGCAAATGACTGTGCTGCGGGGGAAAGTACATCTTTGGAAACGCAAGACTGGAAAACCCTAGTGTTTCATGGAAAGTATTTTTCTCTTTGTATACTAGCAGGTCTCCAGCAAGCACAACCACTGGGCATCACCTTCCTCAGGATACTCTACGTGTATTTTAAGATCTTACCCTGGATCTAAAATGGCAAGGATATTTCAAGGACAAGTTTAAAAAGAACAAAGAGAAAAAGAAAGCCTCTTATGCAAGGCCTCAAATGAGAAAATCCATTTTACTTTAAAGCATATTAGCATAATCACAAGACCTTACTTTTGTTAAACAGAAAACTCTTCTATTGATCATAGAGGGAAAACTCACAGCAGAATCAGAAGAGTCTAACTCAGACTTATTCCAAGTACCCTGGGAAATAACACATGCCTTAATATCACCACTAGCTGTCTCCAGCAAAATGCAAATCAGGTTGTGAAAAACACTACAAACCCCTTCCCTCATCCAAAAACCAACTAAACCAACAATTCCTCAGCTTTTTTCCATTTCTTTCACTAGTTACTGTGCTTCACTGCTGAGGCTTGGATGGACCACTAAGGTCATGCAGTATAAACACAGCTAATCTACAGCAGCCAAAAATTGGAAGATTACAGCTAAAAACCACAGCAGAATACACCCCGAAACACAGTAAGCCATCACAAAGCTGTTCTGTGCCAAGCTTCTTGCTTCTCCATTTTCATTGCTTCAATGGAGAAGGAAGTAACTGAGACCATTATTGCTGCAAAAAGATTAGTGTATATTTATGGACAGAAAGATCCAGGCAAAATCACCACTTTTTATTTCTGGTTTCAGTTTGGTGTGTACCTTTCCACAGAGAAGTAAGGGAATCCCTGTTCCAGAATTCTCACCGTCTATTTAGACAAATGTAAAGATGAGGCTCACAAAGATGCAAACTTTCAACAATTTAACACATTTTTTCATTCTCATTGCATGCTTTTGAAATACAGGTCAGAGCCAAACAGTCAATATAAGACTGAAATAACAATGTGAGCATTTTTATTGAGAGCACTATACTGTTTCTCTGCTGTTATTGTGTACCTGCAAAACTAACTTGTTCCAACTGCTTTTTCTCTCCATGCAGCACAAGATTTGTTGTTCAACATTCTTCCCTTTCCAAGGCTGCAGAGAGAAACAGGAGTAAATTTATATCATTCTTCCTTTGTATAAGGATTTCCACAGGGGTGTGCATTTCGTTTAAATTCATTTTCAATAATAATTTCCCCTTTTCCTGTAGCTTTATGTGAGCTTATATCCCAACACACAGCAACTCTAGAGCAAACTTCAATAATATGTCACCTTTAGTATAATATTCATAATAGGTTCAAAACACTTAAGAGAAAGGAACAAATTAAAGGCTTTTATATAGTCACAATCCTACTTTATTGCACTTGCACCCCTCCCATTATCATTTCACAGTTCAGTTTTACTGCAATATTCCTGCATCTTCTCTGTTGGCTTCTGCTTTCATCCAGAGCTTTTCTGGATAAAAATCTCCTCTGTTTCTGAGGCAACAGATATCTCCCTCCTGCCTAACCACTTACATCACTGAGGTAATGATCCCCTTGATTCTCCTAACTACATTAGCAGTTAAAAATACATATATTCTACCACTTAAGCTTGTGTGCCTGATAGAGCAGATGATGCCCACTCAAGCAGCTTTTCTACACTCAGATCTCCCATCAATTTCAATGCAAATTCCCCTGGAGAATGACTACAAAGACTGGGCTCCTGCAAATATTTACAGCATAATCCAACACAGTTAATGAAGTAACTGTGACACAAACCAGAAAGAATACCAGTTTAATATGTCACACCTTAGCCACATGAATAGAAATTTATATATACATAGAGATATCATCTAAATCACGAAACAACTAGAGGCTCTGTATTGCTAAATAGTGCAGCTGTAACAACGCAAAATCCCCCTTGAATCCTGAAACATAAAGAAGTTTAACAGACAAATAAACAATAGAAAAGCTAAACTTCATTTCAGGAAAAAAATGGTGTGGAAAATCAGCATGGGTGACCTAATTAACAGTTCAGTTTTTCTTCAGTAGATACAGTGATATGCAAACTACTTCAGAACTGGCAAAAAAGGAAAAAAAAAGCTTTTAAGGTTAAATGCTGATTAAAAAAAAATAAATAAAGCAATTGAAGGATGTGTACTTACATGAAAGGTATCCAAGTATGATAATAGTACCCATCTCTTAATTTCCAATCACGAGTTTTATACTTTTTACACATTGCCTGAGAGAGAAGTTCCTAGTATTGAGTGCTTATCAGTTCACACACTAGCAATTTCAAGCAGTTTTGCTCAGAAAAAACAAGATTTCTGAGATGCAGCCATCTCATTTTTACAAGCATCTGCTATATTTATTATACTTTAAGATTTAACATTCAAAAGGGTATATGCAGCATCAAGCGATTTAAAAGATTTTCTTTCTCACAGTAAAATCCTTTAAAAATATGCTTCTGTGTTCATATGCTCATATTTCAGTCGTATTAGGGAAACCGACAGAAATTAACCTAAAGCCTAATATTCTACCTCCATAACTACATAAAAATCGTACTTCAAATTACTACTCCTACCCTTGCTTTTCCAAAAAATAATACTTGAATGTGTAAAGTCAATGACATTAACTCCCTAATTAGATATTCTTTTCCCATTACCCAAAAAATTGGTATTTGATGCAATGGAAGCATGCACAACAGATTATTAATCACTATCAACAATGTGAAAGGTTGCAAAGATAACTACTCATCATTATAGAATCTGGGCATGTGGCCAAAATGAAAAAAAAACTGCACATGGATATTAAGTTATCATCAATAGTTATGAACAGTTTTTGGCTTCCAAAGTTCAACACAAACATCTGACAGGCTGCCTGGATCTCCCTTACACAAAGGCTTTGATTTCAGAAGGGTTTAACTGCACAACATTCTCTATGAATATGCAATGCATTGCCACATATGCTGACTGACAACATGCTTGGACTGTAGACACAATAAAAGTTAAGATATTGGAGCCTAAGACTCAATTTTGAACCATTTGCTGAAGTGCACAGTCACGTTCTCCTCTCAGGTATTAAGGGTGAAACCAACCTATTAAACAGTCACCATCTTGTTTTATATCATCTTTGACATTATCTGCAAAGGAGACAACACTTCATTACAAATAAAAACAAACAGTCTTTATCCAGGCACTAAACACAAGTCAAGACTGAATGCTTTCATTATTTAGAGGTTGTAAAAAAATTCTAAATTGAAATCCACTTTCTGGTTTTACAGGAATGGATATAAGAATGGTAAATAACTCAATGTAAAAAAACACTCTAGATTACTAATCTTAATTGGCAACAAAAGATATCACCTGAAGTTCACCATAGCAATTGACTTGCAATAGAATAACTTCAGCCTGCTAATTTCTTTCAGATGAAAATTAGTCATTCCAAACTCCCAGATGAATTTGCTCATGGTATCTGGACACCTCTTAAGTTTGCTAAAAATACCTGCAAGCTTTAAGGAAACAATTACATCCTGTTGTATTCTTCAAGGACCACACTAACAAACTTTACATCACCTCTATTCTTTACATCACCATACCCAACAGGGGCAACAGCTACAACACACTCTGGGACACTTTGTGTAGTGTGAGATTGTTAATCGTATATATGGAGGTTCATGAGGGATGGGGGTTGTCTTCCTGACTCGAGGAACACATGCAACTGAGGAACCACTGGGTAAATGAAGCACATCTACCAGCATTAACTGTGGTGCACACAGCACATGCCAGGGTTGAGACAGAATAGACTCTGTCCATCTCTCACCATTCCCTAGCTTAGACTCTCCTAGTCAGAGAAAATTCACTACAAAACAAGAAAAAACACTTTTCTCTGTCTGAATATTTGAAGTACACCTGCAGAAAAGGCTTACTCTACAAGTTGCAATTGTAACCACTACTGCAACCCATAAAAGCAGGACGCAAGAAACTTTTATACTATGCTGTCACCCAAAATCATGAAAACTATTAAATAAATTAGTGGTTTACTTTGAAGACACCTAGTAAAATAAGCTGATTAACATGTATGATAGGTTTATACACGCACCTCTTGAGACATTCAAAACATCTTAGAACGATCTTGATCATAAGTTCTTCTGCACTTGATAGTGACCAGCTTTTCCTGCAGAGAAACTGTTATTAGTCATGATACATAACCTTATGGCAGAGGGAATGACAGGAAGGAGAAGAGAGGAGAGCAGTTCTTCATCATCTTTGAAACCATGTACAACTGATGTAGATTAAATGAAGTTCTTCAGCTGTCCTTGCTCCCCAAGAGGACAAAGCAGCACCAGAAGGGGATCACCTCAGTTTCCACACACCCCTCTGGCTCTCTCAGTGCATCCATCACTCAGTTGGTCTATTTCAGAACACACCAAAACTCTGTACAGACAGGAATTGTTCATACCTCAATACACAAATAAAAAGCCACTATGGAACAGTAAAGAAGGAAATAAAAAGAAAAAAAAAAGAAAAGCTACTATGGAACGATACAGACATTTACAGGCTATAGACTACTGTGGTTTTGTTGCAGTTTTTTTAGGTGTTGCGGGGTTTTGTTGTTATTGTTTGGGTTTTCTCTGTTATTGTTTAGAAATAAGGACAAGCACGTACTTCAATTTTTAAGCAGATTTCCTCATCTGAGGGGAACGTTTGCATCACATTTGCTTTCATGTTGTGAAAAACAACACTTGACTGTGGATATTTTAAAGATTTATTAATCAGATAACTAATTAAATTAACAATTGGGGATGCCCACAACACAAAGACACAGCGCTGAGCTCATGGCTGCTCTGGCCAGAGGCACACCTTACACAGTCTGTGCAGCCGCTGTTATACCCCCGAGTGTCAGTCGAGAGGCCTGGACACATTTACTCAATCTCCCGCTCTGATGTTCCGGGTCCATCCCTATCTCCGGCTACTTGGGCCGGGCTTGATTGGTCCACCCACTTAGAGCATGCTCGGTCCTGAGATCGGGAGGGATCGCATCTTGACGGGCATCTTGATTGACACTCCACACAGAACCTTCTGGAAGGTCCCTGCCACACCTAGTCGGCCATCTTGTCTATAGTTAACATCATCAACTAATTAGGATTAACAGGATAACAGGGCATTAGAACAATAAGAGGAACATTGCAACTATAACTAAAACACAAGCAACAATTATAACTAATCAGAAAAATGGGAGAACAACAAAAAGGAACATTACAACAATAACCAAAACATTGTAAATATAACCAAAGTATCATGATAATTAATTAACATTCCTTAACTTCATTAACCATAAATTAATATACAAAAGCCAACTTCACTTTTTGCCATTTATAACACATGTTGCTTGTGTTCTTGTCTGCAAGACTAGAATGAAGTATTTCTCATTCAAGATTCATCAAGATTATCCATTTCTAACTTCCATTTTACTTGTAGCAACAGAAATCCCAAACAAAAAACAAAACCAGCACTTCAAGAAAAAGTCAGTTCTCCTCCACCTTGGCATCCTCCATCACTCTTCTATTCTCCCTGATCCTGAGATCAGCCAAAGATCTTGAAGCTACATTGCCTAAAACCACACAGGGCCATGCTGACAGCTGGATTCATTTGAAAATAATGCCCACCAACCAAAAAAACCAAAACCAACCCGAAACAAAAAAACCCACTAAAAACTAGTCTAGTCCAAGGGGAATCCAATATTGGGAACTGTGTGTCTCAGATATTCTCATCTGTATAGGGCAGCACTGAAGGGGGCAGCCAAACAAGCTAGCCCTTGAAATGAGAAGCTGCAGCAGCAAGACAGTGGCAGACAGATCAGTCCAACTCATGTGACACACTCAGATTGTGAAGGATTCTTTTGGTTGAAGTTTTTAGTAAAGCTCCAGAGATGCTTCTTTCTATTGGAACACACCCAGGTTGGGCCAATTACCACCACCCTGCTGCAGCACTTCCCAAAACAGAAAACAAGGGAGATAGGTTTTTGTTTTACACCTCAGCACTTTACACACTCCTCCTGAACCACAGAGCTACATCCTTCCTCCTACTATTTACAATTGACACTTGGAAACTAATATTCTTATTGCATGAAGAGATACATTTATACACACAGAAAAATCCAACAGCTACATCTACAAGCTGAAAATATAAAGATAGGTAAGTACAGAAGACTAAAAACAAAACATTGTGTTTATGCCATTATTGATTACAATGTATGTTACAAAACCTGGATTTTCTGCTAATGTCACTGAACTCAGTAAGTATCTTCTGTCTCATTGTGATTTTACCAAAGCATTAAAGATGTTGACTTCACACTCATCTACTGTAAATACAGTGCATGACATTAGACCACCCACTATCAATTTGAAATTCCAGGCTCTTACAAAAGCAATTATCTGCCTATCTATCTGGAAAGGCCCTTGTCTGTACGTGCTTCCATCTCTTTTGGTATTTCAATGCGCTGTACTGCACTCCAGGTGACTATACAGTTTACACAAGGTGAAAAATCTCCCTCACACTCACCTTTCATTCTCTGCCAGCTGGTCTATTATGCCACATCATCTGAGTTTTAAAAGAATGCATCTGTGTATTTCTTTTTCCCACCTGATAAATATTTATGAGTATTTTACTCCAGTCCTAACACACACATAGTCTTAACTAATCTTCCTTTTATGCAGTCAAGCATCTTAAAGGAAAAGGAGTTTGAAGACAGGCTATTCCTATTGTCAAGCCTGATCTCCAGAAGCCAGCATATTAAGCAAAATGATGCCAGTTTGGAAGGTAAATTAAAGGGACAATAACAACAACAAAAAACAACACCTACACATGAGATTAATATGAGTTTCACATCAATGGAGTACAGTATTTAAAAACTGCAAAAATTAAATGTTTGAAATAAGGATCTTTTCTGGTGTTTCATGGTGTTTTTCTCATTCACAGCTATCAGCCTAAGTAACATTAAAACACAAATGTTATGCAATTAAGAGATAGCTGATGCAATTTTCATTCATTTCTAATATCTTATATTGATTTTGATCAAGGCTGATATGGAAAGAACATGCTTTCAACAACTGAATTAGTACCACCCAGTTTTTGCTTGGTTGGTTTAACATTCATGTTGTGAACCAATGGAACAACTGAGGCCCAGTTCCTGCCCGCATCACAAAAAATTTAACTACAACTTTCCTTACACAAAGCCTTGCAAATCTGTGATCTCTCCAGTTTCTAACCACTATCATTTCTACTGTGTTTACAGGACTTACTTAAAATGTTTGAGTATCACAGTACTAAATTGACGACATTTTAAAAATTCATTGCCTTGTTTGACATGATACAGCAAACATCAATGAAGAAAACAAGGAATCTGAATTAGAAAACTTCAGAGAGAGACAGTGAAATAACACAGGCAATTCCATCTGCCTTGTTACATTTTTGGAGTAGTCGTATCAGATGTATGTTGTTTATCCAAAACAAATCCTCCAAGTTACTGAGGATCTGATAGTCACTGCTGTCATCACAATGAAGAACTGAAAGACTTTAGAAAATAAACTGCAAACTAAATGCTTGCAGCACATAGAGCTCTCATTTTCCACCTATAAGTGAGGTTTTTCATAACAAGCCTACCTTGTCTCTATTGATTTCTCAACTATTACCAGATCTCAGAAGCTACTCCCTTGCCCCTCAGCTCCCTTGAATACAACTCCTTTTTTTAGTGCAGAACACTTGAAAAATAGATACACAAGTCTGAGTACATATTTATTACCATCAATGTGAGATAGCCTCAAGAGACATCCATGCATCATAATCTGTTAGCAAAAAAAGGAATCACAGTCTTCAATACTGTGCTATTTTTTTCCTAATGCTGCAAGGACAAGCTAATTTGTAAGCCAGATCATTCCTTTCTAAAGGATGAATGACAATCTTCTGTAATGAAGGAATTTTTATAATTCTGCCACAAAAAAAGAAAGATGTTTTTCATTCCACCACAGAAAACAACGTCCATCCTCTCAGTGGCTTGTACTTCCACGGGAATGTTGAAGGAGCCTCTCAGTCTCCCAAAAACAGGTCTGGTTGCCATGAGAAGCTGCAGTACGAGGAACAAGACAAAGGTTGAGGTATCTACCCTGGCTCCATCTCCCCTACAGTGCTGTACACAGTGACTGTGGGTCACTATCACATTTTTCCTCGGGGTTACATTGCACTGCCGGGTAAAGAACAGAAATAGTGAACTGTCTGCTTAGCAAAAGCCTTTCTGCAAGAAAAGGAAAGAAGCTCAGATGTACTATCCTTTCCAGTCTTCCTCTGCAAAGGGAAATTATGAATTTAATCTAGAAAACCATGATCTAGAAAACAATAGTAAGGTACTGCACTACAAAGGGATTTCAGTTGGGAGAATAAGTTCACTTAGTTCAGCAGCCTCCTATCAGTTATTTTAGAGTTAGACCAATGTGACCTTGAACAACTTTAGAAGAAAATATCAGTTTTCTGATCTGTACCACATCTATTTTACTGCCAGGTTCTGCTGTATTTTAAGAATTCCTTTCAGCAATCCTTTGAAAATAATACACAAACATGAATGTACACACAGGCATATGATGCTTTTCAAGGAGAAATACCTAAGAAACAAACACATTTGTCACGCTCACCAAGAGTTCCTTCATCTGTACCTGTTACAGAGCCACATACTGCACCAGTAAATATGCTTAAAGCTGTCTGTGGTACTGGATCTACACCTTAACACAGAAATCTAATTTCTTTGTTAAAGAATAGACTACAGCTTTGCTGCTACTGGAAGATGTCACTAGTATTTGTTTCCTAAAGTTATGAACTGCTGCAGTGTGCAAGCATAAATAAATCTATACCACATCTGTCAAACTAGACTATAATCAACCAGAAAAATCCCTAACATTAAGTGCCCAAAAATAAATACTGACAAATGCGTGTCTGTCTCTCCCTAATGCCTCCCTTTCTGGAAGACCCTTAAGTCTGGAATACTCTTAGCTTTGCAGAACGCCCTAAAATTAGTAAATAAGTCTGAATTATCACAGAGACTATTTCCTTTACACTCCTTCCTCCTTTTGCCCCTTCCCTTTCCTACCACTCCCTCGACCAGGAATATCACAATAGATAGCAGACCTCAGGGACATCAAATTTGCTTCCAGGCACAGACATAACAAGAGGCAATGTCTGACTGTCCAATTTGAATTTCCCAGCTATTTAGGTTTTGAAGTATTTTATACCATGGCCCACACATTATTCCAAGTGACAATTACTTCAAAGCCAGAGGGTATCCATTTGCATAATAATGAACATTTTTCTAAAGAGGTGTGCAGGAAACTACACGCTAATGAGTTATTATGTATATTTTCTGAAAGTCACATTTGCTTTACAAAAATAATTAAAAACACAACCTCTAATGTTTACCTACTTGTACCTTTTATGTAACAGACTGAGAGACACCTGTCCTATCAAATGAGCAGGACACAGGACTAATTGTTGCGACACTGAGTCATCTGACACTCAGCAATTTACACTGGACTGTTCCTGTGTGGTAGGACTGTGGAAGTGGGCTGGTTCCTGAAGCAGTGTATCGGGGAAATGTATCCTATGGCACAGAAAACATGGGTTTGCTACATCTTAATCACAGAAAGAATGAGGGAAATATAGCAACTGCTGCTAAATTACTGCAAAAGAAGGGAATGAGAACTGAAGTGCATTTTACAGCTTCAGAAACATTCCAACACTGGCATCAGGGGTAAATTTTTTATAATCTAACTAGTAACAGAATTTTTTTACTAGGCATAGAGTTCTCCTTAGCACCCTATAATCCTTTTTAATATCAGAAGTTAACTTTATTTTGAAACAGTGTTCCTTATATTCTAAAGAAAATACACTATACTACCTAGCACTTACCTGTATTTACTGCTTGAGCCTTTTGGTTTCATTTCCTTTGAAACTAGATTGATGAAGCCATTAGGACCTTAGCTATAAAATTGTCATTTATACCACAGGATGTGGAAAACTAGAGTAAGAGGCTCACTAAAGAGCCACAGCTACAGCATCAGGTCCAGCTTTCACTCTTTAGCCCATACCCACATGGGCCCCAGACAATGCACCCCAAAGTCAACCAGAGAAGACAGAACATATAATACAACACAGACTGGAGAATTTCCACAGAATCAAAATGCCTGGCTAAATTTTGAAATATCCCAGCTAGTTTATGACCATTAATACTTGTAGTCATCCAAGATAAGAACAATAATCATATGTTATGCCTTTGGGTTAAAGCCTGTTGTCAGCAGCAGCAGCTGGAAGAAGGGCTGGATTTCTTTCCTACATGCAAGGCAACCAGCTGATGCATCATATCATTGGGTTTCTGTCCTGCTCTGAAAGATCAGCTATTGATCAGAGCCACTGGCAGCATAGAACACCAGACACTGTTGTAGGATCTGAACGAGCAGATCACACCAGTGTATTCTTAATCTACCATCAGAGAAGAGGGGGAAAAAGACTGTTTACCACTATATGCTGTGTAGATACACACAAATGCAAGGGAAGTTCTTGCATGCAAGAGCAGAGTTAGGGGTGCCATATAAAGTACTCACCAGCACTAATCCTACTAATTCCTTTAAGACTGGAAATAATGAACTCTTTCATATTGTTCAACACAATTTCAGCAAACAGAAGTAATTTCTGCCTGATTTTGAACAGTTCCATTTACAACGGCATCTGCACTTAACTACTGTGTAAATAGTCTACTATACAAGCATTTTCAGAAGCATGCTTGCCAGGATTTTGGAATAAACCCACAAGAATAATTGTTCTGCTTTTTATTCATGTGGGGGAAAGTGGATGTCAGGCTCTTCCAAGCATATTGTAATTCATCCTCATGCTCTATTTTAGGTTAAGATAAAAGATCCAAAACCAGGCATCCTGCTCAAAGAGTGCCATCAGCAAGTTTGTAAAAGGTGTCACGGATGTTTTCAATAGAGATTTTCAGAGTCCTATCCTTGTAGTGTAACACTTTATTTGTAATTCTCCCATCACTGCAGAGCCACAACACAAGCAGCAGTTGTTTATATATCTTATCACCTACTTGGTTGCACCTCCTGATCAACTTCACTCCTTCTCCCTCTCAAAGAGGTTTTTAGCCATGTGGAAGGCTACCTGTGAGATCAGAATCTTCAAAGCACAGCCACATGATTTAGAAAGGTATACTCCAATGTCTTACAATGCCATCTCCTTACACATGGATATTTCTTCCACATTCTTAGAACTTCAGATGAAACTCATTAGTCAGGCTATTTTCAAGATCATGAACTTCACTCAGTATGAGAAAGAGAAATAGCATATGTACACATGCCACATACAGTTTATTCACTTTAAAAAACAGAGGTAAAACTCAAAAACTTGTGCAAGTCTGAGGCATCAAGGAACCACATGCAAGCCTTTTTCATTGTACAGTAACACAGACATGGGGAAAGGTCAGGGCAGAAAGATGAAAGACTGACAGAATTACACGACTCAATTCTAGTTGAGACTATGCCATGGAGTCCTCAAGCACATGAGCTTCACCCCTTGCAGTCTAATCGTTTACTAACATCACTATAGATCCTTTGTATCACATCCTAATGTAAACTTCTACAAGTTGGAAAAAAATCACCCCTTAATTTTAAAAAGTTTGCAAAATTGCTCTAACTAGACAAATATTACAACAGACATCAGCAGAATAAGCAAGATCCTCTGTTTAGCTTATATAAACATTTTTGACAATATGGGAAATTTCTTTAAGACCAGGATCTGACTGGGAAAGGGCTGGCAATACTAAATCACATTCATATGATTCTGATAAAAACCACTGCAAAAAGAACTTTTACAGAAAATAGAAGACGGAAGATCTTGTAGCAATCATTAAGGTGAAAATTTGCATCACTAAAATGAACACAACTACCTATTTCTTTGAGTCAATTTCTTAGTGAAGAGTGGTTTAAAATAGTCACAGACAGCACATCCACAAAAAGGCTTTCAGAAGCATCTTAAGAGCAGAAAACTTACGACCTTAAAGCAGAAGGCAAGTCTTGGACAGATCACCAAGGCACATCCATGTAACCAAATCTTCCAGATCTCATTCTGTGACTATAAGGTCTAAAGTAGATTTCTTAACAATCTTAATTACTGTAATAAAAACATAAACCCCAGTTAGGAACTAAAACTTTACAGAGATTGTTATGTTTACAGAAGGTTTTAAGTATCTGCAAAATGAAGAAGTTGACATTTTCTCAGTTCTCCTGCTCAGTGGATTTTTATTGCATGTGCATTTCCATTAAAACCCAGTTAAATTATCAAAACACCACAACACAGCTTGCTGCAATTTCATAAGGTAAGTCTTGATGCAATTTATAAGTGGTTATACTTGAGTGCTTCCACACTGGCTCAGCAGCACAGCACCCAAGTGCATTAACATCTCAGCACAAAATTCTGCTAATAAACATGGTACTCAGTCACCATTACCCTGCTTTAAACAACACAAGTTCTCAGCACAAGCAGGTCAATACATGTGAGAATACTTACGCTCTTTAAACTGACTTTGACATAAAGGTAGCAGCAAAGTATCCTCAAGTATATCAGAAGTGCATCAATAATAAAGCAGGAAAAACACAAACCCGGGAGAAAGCTAAAGCATATGGCTTCAGTCACAAGTATCATAATGACTGCTTCAACAAAAACAAGTTAAGAGAGAAAGACACCCCACGAGGAAGTGTTAGTCTGCTTGTAACACTGCAAAACACTGCAGACAGCTCGCACATTCTGCATTCAAAATAAAAATAATAAAGAAAAAAAGAAGAAAAAAGAGTGAGGATGTTTATGGTGATATCAAGTAGCAAAAGGGGAAAAAAAAAATACTGTAAAGCCAAACTGATGGTGGCCTTCTAAGTTCCAGTGCCAAACACACTCTGCCTCTGTGGTAGTGTGTCCACGTAGCTTGGACTGATATTTCAAAGTCCAGGGCAACATTTTCTTTTGCAGTCAAACCCAAAAATACCTGCAAACCCACATACAAAAGCAACCAACCACCTATAAGCCCTGTGAGGTGCCGTATTACCATGCTACTTTCTGTGCTGCTGACAATAAACACAGTCCTTCCTAATATCTACCAGCCCAGTATATCAGGCAAGTGCAAGTAAATCTCTAATAAAGATTAAAGGAACAAGTTAAGCAGAGACAAAAGTCTATTTAGACAATAAAGCACAACGAAGCATTTACAGAGATCCTTCCAAAGCCTGAATGCATTTCACAATTACATTTTACTCTTCAGTCAAAGAGGGTTCATTCAGGCAGAGCAGAAGACACTTCTGTCACTATTGCACATACACATTTCTTTATGATGTCCCACTAACTTAGAGCTATGGACCTGAATGAAAAGTCAGGAAGAAGGGGAAACAAAGGATGGAAATCAACTGAAGAAATACTTCATTTCACTCATCAGCAGGAAATGCATTTAATCAGAACACAAGGCAGTACTAAATTTTTCATGACACAGGACATGAAAATGTACCTAACTAGAATATTTTAGCAGCAGTTTTACCTTAAGTCTCCTCTTCAAGAAAAAAAATTATCTGAATTTACTGCTCATGAGAGATCAACCATTTTATATCAAAACAATAAGTTACCTACAAACTCTATGGACAAAACGTCTATAGCATCACATGCATTACTCTTGTATTTAAAGACTTTGTTGCCAAGGTCATATACTGGCACAAAGCCTGCTCACTATTCACATTAGTATTCATGTTAGTAATCCTACTACCTTCAGATGGTCTGCTTACACAGTTGTTAAACCTGATCAAATTTTTCACTTGTACAAGTTACATGGAATTTGGCTATGTAATTCCCACTAGAGCCAACTCAAGATATATAGATAGCTGCATTGCTATCCCAAACATTAATATGAGTCCTCTTAGACTCAGCCTGGGAAGCTGCAATGAGTGAAAAGAACCTGCTTCAGCTGATTTCAGCAATGTCAGAGGCAGCCCAGTTCCCAGTTCTTGACAATCAGCCAACACATAAAAAGCAAACCCCCATACCTCTAAAAAACAAGTACAAATACTAAATCTTGTCTTGATTTAATCAATATAGCTAAGTTGATGTCTAGAAATACACTTTAAAAAAAAAGGAAATTAAGCTTTATTTCTACACCACAAATGCAAACGTAGCGCTCCGTATTTTACTTGGGAAAGACAAGCCAGATCTATCATTGAGGGGTGTACATACACACACTGATTTCTTACTGCTTCAGGAACACTAAACAATGGTTGACTTTATGTCCATAAAATATATAGTGATAAAAAAGAGAATGCACTCACCCGATTAAAAACAAGATTGCTCTTATTTCTTCCAGCACAAATCTCATTTCCAATAACAAAAAATTGTCTCTTGATGATTAATTTTAATGACCTTTGATCACACATCCACTTTCTCCTATCAGAAATCTAAGAATCTTAAGCTTAAAAACACTAAAGTTTACATTACTATTCAACTCTGTAATAACAAGTGAGTTGCATCAACATTATCATTATTCAAAACTGTTTTTCCCCAGTAAGTTTAAGTATAAGCAAAGCTATCATCAGTAACCTTTCCCTGAAAAATTCTATAGGAAATGAAATGTAATACTCTAGTAAGATTTGTTTTGCAAACAGAAGTGAGAAAGATCACCCAAGCATGTGGAGTCATTAAAATGGATCTTACATATATCATTATAAATTTAATAATCTCCATGACGGCTAGAGTTCAAGTTAAAATGAATGTCAGCAAAGCATGACCAATTGATGTTATCCCAGCTGCCACTGAGTCTCACTTGGGGTTATATTATACATTCAGAGGCCCCATGCTACATGTGCCCCAAATACCCAGAACCAGGAGCAGATGGGAGATGTAGGCTCCTATACGTATCAGCAAGAAAGACAGACGTAATTGCATATTAATTTTGGTGCATCAAAACAATTACAGTATACTTTGGTGTCACAGGTCACAAATGTTTTTCCCATCACACCTCACATGCAGTATAATGTTGTACACTTAAGGAGAAAAAAAGTGTTCTAGCAGCCTCCAGAAATTAAGTCAATAGAAGGATTTTGTTTCAACCATTATTGATTTACTTCAGTCCCAAAACATTTCCTTGAAAAAAGTAGAAGGAAGACCTTGGCAGCTTGTCAGTTAATAGATCATGCTTGGTGCAATTAAAATACGTTCAGGAGTTTTATTCTGTTCCCCAAATAAATGCTCCCCAATGCCATTTCTCTCTAAGCAAACAGCTGCATTTTATCCAATTTCTGAAAGTTTTCCAGGCTACTTAGATTTCTAATGGGGTGGCAGGAAAACCACTTTTATTCTTCAGCAGACCTGATGAAATTGTGACACAAACCTCCCTCTCCCTGAAATTAGACAGTGCTGTTGAACAGCAAAATAATACCGGACAGTCAATTTTTTTTTCCAACTCACTTTCCAACTGAAATAAAAATCATACGTAGGAGCAACAGGGAAAAGGAGCTCTCCACACAAAACTGAACACAGTGTTTTCTATCGCCCATCAAATCTGCATGGAGAATGACATCAATGATTTATACAGCAGAAACATGTCATGTTTTACAGTTTGCTTGACTGGTGCCAACAAAACAACTTTCAAGTCCCAACTGTTCACAAGCTACAGTCTTGTCTGAGACAGGAACTTCATTTAGATCAGCTTAGTGCACTAACCCATTAGGATGGAATAATCCACCACTACCTTGACACAGAGGCCCCACAAAGCACTTGTGCAAAATAATGGCCAACAGCTGACACTAAGCACCTTACACTGTACTTTTTGATTCAAGTCAAAATTACATCTGGCAACTACAGTAAAATGCAAACAGTACCACCAAGACACACAACTGTACAACATTCTCAGCAAATTTAAACACCAAACCCCAAGAAAACAAAATTTTAACCATTCTACTAATGATATCAATAGAAAAAATAGCTAAACTTACAATAAATCAATAATCTGACCAGACTCAGTAAGAACCAGTATACTTCATTTGCAATGTACATCTCTTCATCAACAAATATCCAGAATTCTAGAGATTTTTCCCTTCTTTCACACACAATTTCCCCTTTCCTCAGCTCTTTGCTCCATATATTGGAACAAGCATGAAGAGAAAGACAAACATTTTCTAAAACATATAATCAGGAGAAGAAATCTACAGCTGGCTAAGCATAGCGAGTAGCAAGTGCAATTGATAAAAGCATTATATGTAGCTCTTCTGCCACTTGCATCTTCTTCAGTAATTTAAGCAGAAAGCATTACCACCTTTTGTCACTCACCCTTTTTTGATCTTCCAGTCCATGTGTCACAGTCCTTCTTTTCTGATGTTGGCTGGATTCAGAGCCAGGTTCCATTTCCCAGCTACAAAGACTCTTCTAGCCTCTTAAAGCTTTCCCTAAAAATCCATAGTATAAACAACAAAAATCTAAAAATAATTTTAAAAAGGCGAGATAATTCCTTCAAACCTCGTCCATGTCTTTTGTCATCCTTCTAAATTTCTGTTTGCCATCACTGCTCATTATCTTAGCAAGCAGCCATTCTGTGAGTCTCTATATCCTACAGCAGCTCAGATGAAGGTTTCCATGTATGTGCCTTACAGAAGGATGACAGAGCTGAATCCAAAGTCAGTAGTTTGTGCCACATTATTGCTCCATCGGCAGCCTTTTCAGTGCATTCCTGGCACAGATAATTTATATGTCAATAAAGGTGTAAACGTGCATTTAATCCACTGTGTTGATATTATCAGCATCCCTCTCATGGGCCACCTTCCTCCCATAAATCAATGTAAACACTTCGCAGTGATAACTGCCTTTTGCAAATCTAGCAGGTGTTAGTTATATAAAATCATCCATGCACATTTGTCATCTTCTTCTATGTATTCAAACAAATACCTAGAGGGGGGGAAAAAAGCAGTTTTTACCAGCTTGAAAGAAAACATAGCTCGTGATATTCTTTGCCCACCAACAGGAGCCACAAGTCAGAACTGATACAATAATTACATGTTTTGAACATACTACACTCTTCATCCAAGTCTCTCAAAATGCTTTGATGCCTATTTAGTGTGTTACCTTGCCTTTGGGGCTTCTTGCATAAAACCAGCCCAGAATGGCAGTATTGTACATCAGAGCTGAGTCTACTGCAACCACACTGACTGAAGCCTGCAAGGATCAACTCAAAGCTCAGCTTTCCCGGGTTTGAGTCCTGGATTTAAAGCCAAATCCATTATTCTTCTTGGGTCTCTTATCCAGGAATCTTTCTCCACAGTCTATAAAGTTACTGCCTGCCACCTCCCAAAATCCTGAGCACAATAATATGTGAAGGAACAGGTCCCACTATTACTTGGGAAAGGAAGTAGTGCCAGAAATCACAGTTTAGCAGGACAACCACCTTAAAATGCTGGGGTTTTTGTACTGAGAAGCACAAGTTTACTACAAGAGACAAACAGTCCCCCAAGTTAATTTGTAAGGTGGGATCAATATCAGCAGGCTTCAATATGGAGGCACCAGGAAAAACACATTTAGTATGCTGAATTCCATTCTAAAAAGGCTAAACATTTAATCAATTTTAGCCACCTTGGCTGAGCGTGGTATAAGAGCACATATTTAGCTGCATGTTGTTACAAGCTTGGTAAGCACCAAAAAAATCCAAACCTCTGTCCTATGCAACAAAGGAACTATGTTCCTATTTTGCTTATAAAAACAAAATCATCAGACATTCTCCTACACTAAAGGATAAACAGCATAAAAACCAGATTTTTCATAACATGGTGGAAACGCTTGTTCTACATGCTGAGATCCCTTGTTATTCCAAGGCAAAAACCTTGACAACAGGTAGAAATACTGCATTTGCCTATCACTTCAAATGCTCTTTCACTGCTCCTCATCATGAAGCAGTAGGTCATTAATCCTGTTCTTTTTCTTCTGAAGAGCACAGGAAAGAATACTACTGATTGCAGCAATGCTGCTATGCTTTGCCATTTGAAAATAATCTAAAAACACATCTAACCCATTTTACAGAGAAATAAGAGACTTCAAATTTTATTTTGAACCAGAATCTCCTCCTGATCCGTGGTTTCAAACCTACCAATAGGCACAGAAATGAGACAGGTACCTTGCAGGCAATAAATGGCCTTTGACCTTAGCAACAAATATCACATGCAAAAAAAACCCCAACTTTTAGAAATATCCTTAAGTCCCACCGAGGAAAACTTTTTCCCTCCAGTGATTTCACTATGATGTGACACATGAGACTGCATCAGTCACATCGTGTAATGCCATGCTGGAATAGCATGACATAACCAGTGCAACTAAGGACAACATGAAAGGTCCCCTGAACTAGAAAATTTAAAAAAAAAAAAAGAAAAGTGCAATCTCTGAAAGTTCCTGTGCATTCAATGTTACAGCTTTAACCATCATAGAAACAGACTCTCTAGGGAAACATGAGTATCAACTTGTATGTAGTACTCAGTATATGCCTGCAACTTTAGAGCATGTATTATAGGTATTTAGTGTCTCTACACGAGTTAGCTACATTAAGTTTCATATATTAAAAAATATATTAATAACAGGGAAAAAATGTATCCTGAAGCTTGGGGAATCATTTCAAATAGGCCACAAAAGAAAATGCTTTCAAATACCTAGACTGAATTTTATGCTTATTATTGACAATAAAAAGTTTCACTTTTTAATCTCTGCACATATCTGAGTGCAGAAATGGATGTATTAACAAATTTAATTTAATGCCAAGTAACTGTCATTAAATATAAAACAAAAACTTTAAGAAGAAAAAAGGTAAGGTTTGCTGGGGAAATCCCCACGTAGCCAGAGACACTGAAACCAACATAATATCAAATGATCCAAAATCTGTGTTACCTCATTTTCCTATCACGGCAACATCCATACCCCCAGTCTCTAGACCCAACTGAGCTAAGACTGAAAAGCCTCCATGAATAAACAGCTGTAAGAGCTCAAAGCCTACACCTGACCATGGCTTAAACACATGAACGGTGTCAAATAACCCCAGGTAAATTAATATTCTTAAATTGAAACCTTAAGGGCTCTACCTGGATGTGTCTTACCAGGGTCCAGCCTTATCGCGCAGTTCCAAAAAGATCGCTACCTGCCCAGAATATCGCTCAAAAATACCTCGCTGGGTACCAAGATCCCACACACGCCTCCTAGTCGCCAGTCTTTCATTAAAAGTAAAACAAATTAACACAACTTTGGGGGATTTTCTCATTAAAAAATAAGCAATCTCGCAGCATCAGGAATTTTACGCTCCCGCAACTAACCGTTTTTCAGAACAAGAAAGCAAAGCAAGTCCGCAAGTTCTTTTTTTTCACACGGGGAACAGAAGACCGGCAGTCAGTGACTTCCGCGGGTCTGTGACGCCGCCCGAGGTGACAGACAAAACCCCGCGGGTTTGCGGACATTCCACTCGCGTCCGCCCGACGACGGCTCCCGGGCGGAGCGGGCACCTCTGCGCCCGGCACACAATAACAGATAAAATAATACTAACACAAATAATCACAGAGGGCAGCAGCAGCAGCAAGACCCACCCGGTGGCCAACCACATCCGCGCCCACCCCCGCCGGGGGCTTAGCCCTCCAGACCGCGCCGGGAGAGAGACGGCCCCTGAGCGCGGCACTGCCCGCACCGCCTCGCCCCCCGCAGAAGTTGCGGCCCCAGGGCGAGAGGGAGCGCGGAGCAGCCGCTCCCGCCCAGCGCAGCGGAGCGAGGCGGGCGGCGCCGGCCCCGCCGAGCCGCGTTGCGGATGGGGCAGAATCCCCCGGGAGCCCCCTCCCGCCCCGGGAGCCGCTCCCCCGGCGGGCACAGCTCGCTGTCGGCCCC
>WBMZ01007500.1:0-81092 GCA_013400975.1 Atrichornis clamosus
TGTGATCTCTCCTGGATCCTTATTTCAACCCGTGAGCCTTTTGAATTTATTTTTTTTTCTCTCCTCTGTCCAGCTGCAGGGGGGAAGTGAGTAGGTAGTTTCCATGGGTGCCTAGCATCCGGCCAGGGTCAAACTACGACATAAATCAATATTTTCTCAATTGTTTATATTGTTCTGAGTCGTCAGAGCTCCAGCCATATTATAAATTAAATGTACACTAATATAAGTATAGATCTCAGATTGATTCTCAGACTGAATCTCGGTGTTAAACCAGACGTGGATTACTTATATAAGCTTTCAGCTGCAGTGAAATGTTGTTCTCAAACCATCTGCTCAATGTAAAAATATACTAATATTTAAATTACACAACATCTAATGTATGTATGTACTAATGTTGTAATGTATCCCATATTGAGGACCACAGAGACACAGAACATATAATAATCAAACTATGTGCACCTATGAATTTACTGAAAAATTCAGGAAGTTCAGTGAACCAGTAGTTCTTTTTTTGGAAAGCATCCTGTGTTGTGTGACATAATCAGATGTGGATGATAGTGGCACATAGGAATATACAAGGCATTTCACTGAATTGAACTAAGGCTATTCTGATAATTTAAAATCACAAAGAGAAAGTTTTACACTATAATAAATGGCTTTCCAGTAAGCTGGTTGTGAGATAAAAATGAATTCTATCTCTGACTTTTCCAAAGTATTTGCTGAATATGTATGGGAATATTCAAAAAAGTAAAAGATAACATTTTTCCTATGTGTACACCACTTGAATGACCATAGGCTCATTCTCTGCTCCAACAGTTGCAGTGCAATTAATATTGAAGTTTGAAAAAGTATTTATTAAAGAAGTTAATCAAGTATTTGATTAAAATGATGCATATGTCATTGATTAACCAAAATCAGAATGAAAATAAAGTGCATGATTAATGGTGAAGCTGAGAGCTAGTTAATTAATTCAGTTCACTGGATCATTTATATTCTTTCAAGTAGACTACTTTAAAAAGATATGAAAAGCAATAAATAGTATTCCATCACACTTGACCACTCTTGGAGTTGAAACAAAAAATACATATCTGAAATACAGGAAGGTTTATTAGTAATTTCTGTTCACTTCCTCCAGTGCCATATGTGAAGATGAAAACAAATGCTGCAAGGAAGAAAAATTGAAAAGCTTCAAATTGTTGTATGAATGCAATTTTTATATATTTTCCCCTGTTGATAAGTAAAAAATTATAAATAAAAATGTTATTATCTTTATAAAACAAAAGCAAAAGGACAGACTAGACACACAATGCTAGAATTCTGAAGGCTTGGCATAAGTGGTGGTTCAAGAAAGTTATATTAAAAAAAAGTGATTGTTGAAATTGTTAAATAGCTTACAGGTTGATTTCCTTATTTTTAACTGATACATCTTCCCTGTTCAATCTGAACTGGGTTTGGTGCCCAGTAACTCCACACAGCATACTACCTCTTCTGTCCTGAGTGACTACCACAACAGATGAAGACCAAAGTTCTGGACTAAATGAACTCAATGGACATTTTGTGGACATTTATAAATATTTTACAAACATTTAACGAGAGTGTTCCAAAGACTAAGGGAATCATATCTGTGTACTATATCAAAGGATGGGAAAGGGCATGGTGGTTAATGAGGATATACTGAGTACTGTGGGACCCAAGCATGACATAAATGGCACGGAATAAGGGATGTGGAATGTGCTGATTTGGACTGGGGTAATTAATTTTCTTCATGAGTAGTCATGGTTTAAGAATAGTACTCCCCAGTTCAGTACCCCCACTGAGACTGTCCCAAACCAGACCCTGCTCGATCACTGCCCACCTTCCCCTCCCCCTTCCTGCTCTGGGGATGGAGTTGAGAATTGAAGGCACAAAAGTGGCAAGTCACGTATTGAAAGAAGAACAGTTTGCTGGAGACAGGAAAGAGATAAGAAAACTAACAGCAAGAGCAACAATACTAATAACAAAAGTGTACAAAGAGAGGGTGGTTTACAAGCGAAATACTCACCAAGCCTGACCTGCAACTGCAGCTGGTGGCAACTCATTCCAATCACTCCGTCTGCCACACTTGCTCCACTGAAAATGGACACCTTTCTTCTCTAAAGCAAGAGTCCCTTTCCCCCGCCCCTGGCAATGATGTGAGATGGTACTAAATAACACAATATCTTGGCCAAGCCCCTCCTGCTGCTCTGGGCCAGAATCAGGACATGAGCATAGAGCTGCGTTTTTGATATGTGCTGGACATGGCGTTGATAGCACAGAGATGTTTTTGTTATTGCTGAGCAGTGCTTGCACAGAGTCAAGACCTTTTCTGCCACTCATGCTGCCCTGCCAATGAGTAGGCTGAGGGTGCACAAAAGTCTGGGTGGATCCACAGATGGGACAGCTGACCTCAACTGACCAAAGTTATATTCCATACCATATGATGTCATGGTCAGCATATAATCTAGGGGGAAAGCTGCTTGGGTGCTGGCTGGGCGTTGCTTGATTGGTGGTGAGCAATTGTTTCTCATTTGTTATCATTTGTCTTTTTGGGAGTTTATTTCACTCTCCTCTTCTTCTTTCTCCCTTTTCATTACATTATTATTGTTGTTATGATTATTATTATCTCATTTATTAAACTTTTTTTATCTCAACCCATTTGTTTTCTCTTTTTTATACTTCCTGTTCTGCTTGAGGGAGTGAGTGATCAGTAGTTTAGTGCTTAGTTGTTAGCTGGCGTTAAACCACAACAGGGCATTATGACATATTGCTAAATAAAATCAAGCAGAGACCACTGTCTGACCCTGAGGCCAGCTGGCGCAGGCTCACTAAATTCACACGGTACAGTATTTGGCCCAAGGCTTCTTCAGGGCCCATATGGCATCTCTACAGCCAAAAAAAGTAAATCTAATTCTAATTCTGTGTGTGTATGTGTGTGTCTGTGTATGAAGGAGGGGGTTCGTATCAAAGTCAAGAAATTGAAGAGATGTGTTACAGTTCATTACGAGATTGTTGTCAGAGTAACAAACTGAAAGCTTTTGTGTGGAGCCCTGGTGTGTGGGGTGAAATCATATAAGGGGTATTTGAAGATACAAAGCCAACTGGGCTAATGTGGGAGGACCTTGTAGGGCAGAGAAAGACAGATGGTGTATTATTTTCTCAACCGTCTATGGGAAATGATCCCTAGCGTATGTTAACACCTAAATCATGCCCAGGCAATGTCTTGGAGAGCACTAATTGGAATGGCTCAGATAAGCCAGGGAGCATGCAAACAGCTAAGAAGTATGGATAATCAGCAATCTAATGCTGACTTTGCCTCCTGGCGCTCTTACTTAACAGTACAGATGAAAGCTATCTGTCTCCTTTGGCAGTAGAGGAAGGTTTGGGTGAACAGGTAAGCCTTCCAAGGAATGTTTTAACTTTTAATTATACAGTTCAGTCCCTAATAAAATTAAAGATCCAGGAGGTGAGACATTAGGTAGAACAAGTCTGGAAAAGTAAGCTTATGGTTGATTTCCTTAGCACCCTTTGGACTTTTCTTCATTTGGTTGGATGTTTTTTTCTTTTTCTTGATATGTTGAGTCATATGTTATTCATGGTATACCAGATGGCCTGGTAACATAAGTATCAGAGGGAAAAGGAGGGCTATTTTGATATTCAAAAATACTTTGGTGTATCCTGGCACTTTGAATTTCTACCTCTTTTTTTTCTTGTGGTGCATGTGTCAGCTGTCTAAATCTCTTTAAGATATCAGTATACATAATTTATGATTATTTCATTTTGCAGAAAGTCTAACAGCATTCATTTGTGTGTCAAAGTTTATTGAGTGTTTTGCTATCAGTGCAGCACTTCTTAAGTCTTACAGTCTAAAGTTTATCTAAGCTAAGAGAAATTACATGAGGTAGAAAATGTATAAATGTTTAATAAAAAGTAAAGAGAAAAATCACATCAGCAACATCTCCTGCCTTATGGTCCTCAGGCAAGTGCCTAAGGTTAGGTGATTCAAGTGCTTTGTGCCTGGGATTAGTGCTAAATGTCGTTGGGATACTATATGTGAGCTAGACATTACATGCCACTGGATCAGACCTCAGGTACACAGGCTTCAACCAGGTAAATTGTTGGACAAATATGATTAATAAGATGGAGGAGTTTCTTTCTAACTACACTGTGGCTTAGTAAATGGTGTTTGTTTGCTGGTATGAATTAAAAACCAGTTACAGAATTCAGTGCTCAGGGTTCACCTTGGCCACAGCAGGCCTGGGTAGGTTTCAGCTCCTATCTTGGGGCCAAGTGCCTGTTGTCTCCCCTGCCTGAGCCTGAGCTCTGACGGTTCCTCCATGGGAAGAGTCCAGCAAACCCAGGGAGTCGCTGCCCAGCAAACAAAAGCCTCTGGAGGGGCTGAGCCTGGGGAGGCTACAGAGCCATGCTCACACTCAACTGGGATCAGCCAGAAGGCAATAGTTCAGGGCAAGGAAACATAAAAATAAGCTCAAGATGAACATCATGTCCCTCCTGGTGAGGGCCTTAGGATACTGAAGGCTTGATGTGTTATCCCTTGCCTCTCTACAGGAAGCGTTGTGAAGATGAGAATAGCGTCAAAGGAAGGGGTGGACACTACTAAGATTTCTATATGACAATTTACAGTGTATCAATTAATGTTTTCTATATTAATTTGTACTCAGATTCCTAGAGTTTCTTTAAGTGGACAAACCGTGACTGTTGTATTTTTAGATTTTTTTAGAAGTTAATTACACACATGCATGCACACACACACACAAAATATTGACTCCACATATGTGGCTTGTTTTCTTTTATCCATAGTGCAACACTGTTGGTTAGAAAATAACTTAAGCTTGAATACAAGAGTATTGCAACTCCACCTTGAGTACTGCATACAGCTCTGGGGTCCCTGACATAAGAAGAACATGGACCTGTGGGAATGTACCCAAAGGAGAGCCAGGAAGATGGTTGGAGGGATGGAGCACCTCTTGTGTGAGGAAAGGGTAAGAGTAATTGGATTGTTCAGTCTGGAGAAGAGAAAGTTTTGGTGTGACCTCATTGCCACCTTCCATTGCATAAAGGGATCCTATGAGAAAGATGGAGAGAAACTTTTTACAACAACATGTAGTGATAGGACAAGGGGGAATGACTTCAAACTGAAAACCTGAAACTGAAAACATCTGGTGTAGATCAGATATTAGGAAGAAATTCTTTACTGTGAGGGTGGTGAGGCACTGGAACAGGTTGCCCAGATAAGCTGTGGATGCTCCATCCCTGGAAGTGTGCAAGGTCAGGTTGGGTGGGCTTTGAGCAAGCTGGTATTCCTGCCCATGACAGGGGTGTTGGAACTAGAAAATCTTTAAGGCCCCTTTCAACCCATGCCATTCTATGATTCATTCTATGCTAATCCATGGTTTTGAATAATCTAAGTCACGTAATGATATTTTTAGAACACTGGAATTAATTAATTAATTTTGGAAAACCGTATCTACCATGCAGTCCATACTCTAATAAGATTTTTTGTTGTTTTGCAGCATCAAAAAAAATTTAGTTAAATATATGTGTATGTAGGCAGGAATTATTGACACTTTTTCCTTGTCCTCACTTAGTTTTACTATAGACAGGACACATGATTCACAAAATACTGATATATTTCCAATTAAAGCAAATTTATGCCACCCTCCAATAGAATTCAGCACAAAGCAGCAATTAATCTCTCTCTGTAATGGGTTAGTAAACCTAGCCTTACTTTTAAGTCAACAAAGCTATCTGGACTTGATGGTTTCAGAGCATAGGTTAATAAACACATGATTAGTCTGTTCCTGAAATGTTCAATGCTTAACTTTGGAAAGGATGACATCTTGAGTCATTGAGTGTATTTGCTTCCAAAGGCTTTTGAAGGAACAATCAGAACCCCTTAGGATTTTAGACCATGACAAATTCCTTGATAACTATTTGCACGAAGAAAGGGTTAGGATTTGCAAGCACGTAAAGTGCTCTTTGGGCTTGCTAACTCTAATCAAGCAAGCTTCATTTCTAGAGGGTGCTTGATATAATATTCTTTATAATTAAAATACATTTCATTCCCAGTACAAACTCTGTTCTTGGCCTTCAGAAGCCAGAAGGCATTAGGACAGTGTTAATGATGCTAATTAGTTAAGGCATTGGTTAAGATTCAAAAGGGTATTTTCATCTAGCAATATCTGGATATGCCATTCTTCATTGCTTCTGGGTTTGTGGTTTTGGGCTTTTTTAGTTTGCATATGGAGTATCCTTTTTCAAAATTTGCTGTCATCCTAGAAACAAAACATTTTTGATTAATAATTAGTGTGGGTTTTTTTAATTTGTCTTTGAAAGGAGATTATGTATAAAAAGAAAATTGAGATGTGTCTTTCTTCCACAATTTCTTAGTATTTTTAACATTATTACAGATATCAGAATGCTGTTATCATTTAATTAATTGTCTCATTGACTCACTGGTCTTTGGTTAAGAGTAGAATTTAAGCTCTTGTAAAGAGAATCTCTTACTTAGAACCTTTTACTTTCCTCTGGTTTTAGTTTGCTGTAGGGTAAGACTTTTTGAGCTACCTACCTTCTGGATGAAACAAGCTGTCACCAGCCATGGACTCAAATGATTTAAATGGTCCAGGCTGTAATTATGGACCCTGGAATAGCTATTTTTTTTTCATCTGACTGTTTAATAAATTAAAATGCACAGTGTGAGCATAAATTAAGAGTTGCTTGCAAATATAAAAACCTGAAGTCACATCCATAATAGACTTTAAATATGGGGAAAGTATCAATTATGTTATTTGTTTTTTATGTGATAACTGATAAATCCATAACTGCAGAATTAAAAAAGAAATAAATATGTAAACAGACCAGACAAACTGAGTACTGCAGTCTCAGAGATACAGTAGGAAGAGAAAAAAACATTCAGCCTTTGCAGATGCTCACTTTGCATGCAGCCTTTGAATGGAAAAAAATTATGTTTACCACCAGCTGAAAGTATTCCTGATGTTTTTTGCCTTTTTCATAGTTTCACTGTATGTGTTTGGACAGTTGTCAAAAGACTAAAAGTTGATATGTAAAGGAGGCTGTGTGTATATATGTAGCTGTTTCCTCATGGAGGTGAGCTTGATGGGCATGAACAATGTCTGAACAAAAATTATCCTGGCATACTGAGAATAGCCTGTCAACAGTCGTATTTCAAACAAATATTTCCAGAGGGGAAAAAGCTTCACTCAAGACTCCACATCAACCACCCCCCTAAAAACTCACCTAAGAGGTTTGAAGTTCTTCTTGTTCTGTGTTTTAGAGCCACTGCTTGAGAACGAAGTGCAGACATAACCTCAGTGGCAAAGAAAGTGCTTGTTGATGGTTAATTGTGGAATTGCCCCCTAAGTGGAATTCAGAGTCATGTTGTTAAGATACTTACTCTCTGTACACATTTATGAGGACAGTTAATTGTCTTAAAGTTGGATAAAACTTCCCAAGGGCAGAGAATTTTCCCTTGAGTAACTAAGGCATGTTGACAATATAACCTAAAAGTTCTACCCAGGCACTGTAGCTGCAGAGGCAGATGGGTGCTTCTATTCACTGAGGATCCCTTCTAGAACAGTTTTATTCAGATGTTAATTTAAAGTACTGAGAAGTCACTGTTTCCTCTCATCCTGTCACTTGTTACTTGGAAGAAGAGACTGATCCCCATCTGGTTACAACCTTCTTTCAGGTAGTTATAGAGAGCAAGAAAGTCTCCCCTGAGCCTCCTGTTCTCCAGGTTGAACAACGCAACATTGGAGAACGGAAAGAGTGTGAGGAGTCCTCCCCATGAGGAGGGAGTGTCAGAGACAATGTGTTGAACTGACTGTAACTCCACTTCCCTGCCCCAGTGTATTGTTTCTGAGTACAGAATTCATGAGCAAAGTTAAGCCTGGGAAGAAGGGAGGATGGGGGAAGGTGTTTAAAGATTTAGTTTTTATTTCACATTATCTTACCCTGATTTGATTGGTAACAGATTAATTTTTCCCCAAGTTGAGTCTGTTTTGCCTGTGAGGGTAATTGGTGAATGATATATCACTGTTCTTATCTGATGTTACATCTTATTTTCTCCTCTCCCCTGTCCAGCTAAGGTGTGGTGGGCACCTGGCATCCTCCCACCGCAACCTGAAGACCCTTCAGCAGATGTAAGAATTTAGCTGTTGTTCCTGCAAAGTCACATGTATATTTTACAAGAGTTTCAGTGAAAATATGCATATCTGTATGATTATGCATATGTAAGTACTTCAGGGTTGGAAAGACACAAGTCAGATCCAAGTACTCAAAGGCACTTTAGTGGAGAGAACTGGAAACTCCACTAGTTTTTAAAATAAAAGTACAAACTCAAGAAATGAACATAACCACAAAACCTTTCAGGGTATAAATGGTAACAAGGATTTGCAGGAAGATTTTAGGTGACATTGCCAGCTGTGGTGTGAGAGGAGACTGATTTTAGCTATGTAAATCCACCAAAAAAGAAAAGTATTCATAAAGAAATAAGAATTTCAGGAGTTGTATTTTAGTCCATTGAGGAACGAAAGACAGAACTGTTACATGGACTGAATGATGAGGGAAAATGATATGAAATGTGTCAAAGAAAGAACAGATATGCTTATGAATGACAAATGGAGGTGAGTTATGAATTGAGTGCTATAAAATATAACGAAGACTATGGTATTTTCAGATAAGTACTGATGGTTTATAGACATAATACCGTTTAGGTTATGACTGATTTTAGGAGCACAGACACATGTTGAAATAGAAGTAGTATAAAATGAAAATATGAAACATGGATATATTAAAATTGGGAGTTTTAAAAGGAGAGGCGATGTTGAAGCAATGTATCCTCAAAATCAGAAAAAGTGACCCAAGTAGAAGGTGCCATTTTCACAGTCAATACAGTATATAAAACAAAATTAGTGCAAGTGCTGAATTGCACTGTGGTCACTGCATTTGTGTTTGTCCAAATTTTTTTCAGTCAGGCATAAGTACAAGAATGAATGTTTAATTTCAAGCTGGCCATATCTGAAGGGGTTATTTACAAATAAATGTAACGATATTGAGGAATCAATTAAGAAGAAATGTTACAGTAGATGGTTTTGTGTAATTACTTAATGTCATATAATTATCAAGTTAACTGAAATAAACATTCTGTAAAATTCCTGGATAAATCTTTCCTTAAGAGCTATCAAATGGCAAAAGAAAATTGTGAATTACAGACCTTGAGAAGAATGGTAAAAAGGACAAAAAGACACAAAGGATATTAAAAATGCAGAGAGAGATGAAATAGAAATCTGGAAAGAATGATGAAAACAGTAAAACAGATAAAGAGGATATTAGAAAGGAAAGAGATAATTGAAATAGATATGTGTATTAAGAGATGCTAACAACATTTCTAAAAAGATTTTGAACACTGCAAAATAAAAGATCAGTGAAGGATGAAGTTGAAAATTTCAAGATTGAATAAGATACAGAGTAAAAGAGAATAGGAAAAGAGATAAACCATTAAATTGGCTTTTCTTCCATGGACTGCACAGTATTTATGAGAGAATAAGAAATCATGTCACCTGATATTAGCTGGGTGTCCAGAATCTTGAAGGCTTTCAAAAAGGGTGAAGAAATATCATGTTTGGGCAATTCCAACAAATCTTGAGGGGCAAAATAAAACCCTTATCTGACATTTACAAAAATGACCAAAGACACACACAAACACACATATATATATATATATATACACACACAATGTAGTTTTAGTTACAAAGTAGACTTTTCAAGATGACACCTTACAAGGACCATGATATATTTATGACTGATCTTAAAATATAAGATTAAATAGCTATTTTTCTCTTAATTTAAATTAAAACAACAACAGCAACAACAAAAACCCAAACAACAAAACTCCAAAAACATTAAGGAAAGGAAAAAACACTAAGTAAAAAAAAAAAAATTAAAAAAAAAGCAAGGAAAAACATAATATCCTAAGGATTTGTTAATTATTATGGTCCAGATCCAGAAAAATATTTATTTTAATCCTAAACTCATCTTAAAATTCTTCTTGTTACTAGGCAATTTATAAAATGTTATGGGCATTCATTCCTAGTTTCTAAGCTTTATCTTTCAAGTTCTGAACTGTAAGCACCTATGCAAAAATCCAGGAAGAGTCAGTCTAAGGACAGACTTTCTGTACAGTACACAAGGGATGTCAAAAATTACAGAATACATTCTCCTTGCCTTGTACGTTAAGTACAGAGTAATCTAAAGCCATATGAAAAAAAAAAGTACTTAAACTGGCTAATGGGCAAAGAAACAAACAAACCAACAAATATCGTTTATAACAGAGGTGCCTCACAAATCCTGTTTTCTTGTTTTAATGAAAATTCTCACTCTGAAATCTTCTGATGTAAATTATGTGTCCATACATTTTCTTCACTAGAGAAAACTACAGTCAGTGCTTTCTTTCAGAAAATACCTCATAAAAGAGACAATTTGTCCCTCTTCAAATTTTATGCGGTTATTTCGTAGTTGATGTTAATTCATACTTCCATTTTGCCTTCTAACACCATGTCTTAAAACTCAGAATATACTCTCTAAATTGGGTTATTTTTGTGCTTTCTGCCGAAGATGCTATGCTAGGGATAAAAAAAATACTTTTAACTCTTTAGCTTCATAATCCTGTGGTATCCATTTACCCAAAAAGTAGTTAAATGCTAGTTCTGATCCCATGTCTTGGTGCTATATATTATGTTTTTAATAACAATCCAAACCCCCATCCAACACAACACCCCTCATACCTATAGTCTAAGGCAAGGACTAGAGATTTTGTTGCTCAGCCAGCACACACACTCTAGCCATAAATCTTAGAGTTTCATCTAGCTTCTTCTTTGTGAATCACAAATTTTAAGTTTCATTTAGTTTCAACATGATCTGTTTAACATCCCATCCCTGAGACTTTAATCCATAAGAGTTAGGACACTTTCTTTCTAGAAGGTTTGGAAGAGCATTTTCTCAGAGAAGTGAGCACCTATTTTGAATGCATTAACTCAGTTCTTACTATGTACTCCTGTAGCTGGGAAAGTAGTAGAATATATTTTGCTTAGGGCCTGATCTGTTAGGCTGGAAACAAATTTAACTCTGCTTATCTATTTTAATAAATCCCTAATTAACAGAATCAGATACAGCTTAGGCACAAACAACAATTTATTTCCCCAAAAGTAGTATGAATATAAAAAAAATTAATTGTTATTTAGCTGTGAAATCTTAGTATGAAAAATTGAAGTAGATTGTTCTGGTTTCAGCTGGACTAAAGTTAATTTTTTTCTTGATATCTGGTACAGTACTGTGTTTTGCATTTACTATGAGAATAATGTTGATAACATACTGATATTTGGCTGTTGCTGACCCTGAGTCAAGGGCTTTTCAGTGTCCTGTGCTCTACCAGTGAGGAGCTGCCCAAGAAGCTGTGAGGGAGCATGGCCGTGTCAGCTGACCCAAACTGGGCAAAGGGATATTGCATACCTTAGAACTTCATGCCCAGCACATAAAATGGGGGGAGTTGGCTGGGAGGGACTGATCATTGCTGAGGGATGGGACGGGCATCTGTCAGTGGATGATGAGTAGTAGTATTCATTGCTTGTTGCTTTTGGGTTTTATTTCTTTCTCTTTCTCTCTTTGTTGTCTCCTTAATAATAATAACAATAATACAATTATTAAATCTTTCTTATCTCAATGCATGATCGTCATGATTGATTGATTATCATCCGCATCCCACTGGGGAGGATGGAGGAGTGAGCAAGCGTCTGTGAGGTCCACAGGGGGTCTGGGGTTAAACTGCAACAAGATACAAAACTTTAGGCTTTCCAAAGTGAGATGGCAAGAAAGAAAAGTCATCTGAGGATTAGCTGTAAATCTAAACTTCAGCAACTTTATTTTCTCTGAACTCAGCTTTTAACATAAAATCATATTTGGCAATGGGATGAATCACATTTTGTAATCGTTGCACTATTTCATTCTGCTAGAATCTACCCTGTTTCTCCAAATAATTATGTAGTTCCCACTGGGCATGCCTGAAAGCTTAACAAGACATTTTCTGTTGCCATCCTGTTCATTTGTGTTTGCATTATATTCCTTGATTTACATTACTTTTCAGTGTATGTATCTCAAAATCTGTCTCTAAAAGGACATTTATTGTGTGAAGCAAAATGTGAAACATTTAGTGTTAAATGGAATCACATGGATAAACAATCAGATTAAATAACACAGTAAAGTATGTTGCCAATTGTGAAGTACCTTTATTTACTTAAATACCAGTCTTTAAATTCAATCAAATCAATGTTTTAGGAATACATTTCCATATGATTAACCTTAACCCAAAATTGCACGTAATACACCCTTACAATTTAATTTATAATATTAGTAACTAAAGTATAATACAGACTTTGAAAACTTAGATGGTTTTATACATAAAATACTGGTTTGTAAAGTAAAAAGGAAGCAGGTGATAAAAAATACTGTATGCTGAAAGAAATTATGTGAGGATTTGTAGCATTATGGCACAAAGTGTGTAGGAGGATTTTTGGGTAGAAGATCATTATATTATTACTGTAATTTTCTATGTGCTCACACTCATTGAAATTTTTTTTTCATGTATATCTGGTTTTAGATCATATTTTGAAGTGAAATGGAGAACAGAGTTTGTCTTTCACTTCTTCCTGAACTTTAGAGCATTCATAGTGTTTGCAGAAAGCATGGCATTTAAATGTTTTCATTATTTGTTTCTTTTTTTCTCTCATGAGTAAAAGATTGCCTTAATGCCATACTTTCTTTTCCATATCTTGATTACTTGTAGTAGCCGAGTTCTAGCAGACAGCCATCCATCTGGAATTCAATGTTGTGAAGGTAAAATAAGACTATTCAGGATTTCTTCTCATCTCTTGCAGTGAGTATTTATATGTATATGCAAAAGGAACACAAAAATTGAATCACACTGATCTCTGCAAGCATAGCATTGCCTGCCTGTATCACTCTGAGTGACTTTGTCCAGGCACTCTCAGCTGTATCAAAAACACTCTCCAAAGCTGGAGAGGGAGAGAAGGAGAAAGGGGGTGGGGAGGAAGAGGGAGAGAGAGAGAGACACGTACATACATTCACACACACACATATGAAATAGTTACTTACAAATGCACAGTTAAGATAACTAGTATTTAAGGGCCTAGTAGGTTAAACATTTACATGCTTGCTATCCTCTGTAAGATGCCTGAAGAGTCCTTGCTTTTGAAAGAGCTCCTTTGAATCATCTGGCTCCATTTATCCATTATAAGTAAAATAAAATACAATTTATCTATTGAGGTAGCCAGTCCAGTGTTAGAACTTGATTTATGCCATTGATGTGTGTTAAATCTGTTGTCGCTGTTTCCCAAATGCTTTTCAGTGTAACCTTTTAAATAGATGCATTTTAAGAAAGGTCTTGCTCAGTGAAGTTCTTGGCAAAGCTTCCATAGGCCTCAAGGCTACTACTGAATGGCTTTAAAGTAGTAGAATAAGGGAACTAGGCCAGAGAACAGGTTCAGAATTCTCCTTGAACGTATTTTATCATATTTTCCAAATGGAAATCCTGCATCTTGACTGAATGTATCCACCAGTCTAGAAGATGTGGTCAATTTTTCTCAAAAAAATCTTTCTCTCTTTATGTTAGACTTAGGCCACAATAGGAAGAGCATAAACCCCTAAATATCATAGAATCATTACTAATAAAAGGCCTCAGATCTTGAATTGACATTATTCTGCAGGGTCTGAGGACTCATCTGGACTTATCTTGGCTAGAACCATAAGCTCAATTTTTTACTTACTATTGCCTAACCTGCCTGAGCTAGATAATGTTGTTTGTGGGAACAATCTGACAAATTAAGGGGTCAAAACCCCCAAAATACAGCAGCTTATTAAATTGATCCTGGGAAAGGCTGATGGGCCACATCCAGACTTTAGCTGGGTTGCAGTGATAAGAAGCCATCTCTGATAACAAACATAAACTCAAGCTACCCAAGATCAAGGAAGAATAAATCACACCATGAGTAGAATTTTTTTCTCTCATTTGAGGAATCTAGGAAGATAAGTCTGCTTCTTGAAAAAGCCCTATCACTGACACTAGGACTCAGCGTGATATTGGAAAGGCAACAACCAACTGGGGTAGAAAGCAGAATAATTAGAATAGTTTGCTCTTCTATGACTTAAAAGGCTTGTCTCTTAAAGAAAAAAATCATGATAATGCTTTTCAGAGGATTATAATTTACTTTCAAATGTTCCATAAATAATTGCAAATTTAATTTTCAAATGATAATTTCCAACTTGGCAGAGCTCAATTGTTTTATGTCTACCCATTGGACACTTTTAAATTTAGCATACTGTATTTAAAATTTTGAATTTTAATATCACTTAAAAGAGTTACATATATTCTTGTTACAAGGCAGATGAGTAACCACAATAAATGATGCAAAACATTTATTGTGGTGATTATTATGCCCATAATGCAGTTCTTTAGTTTAAAGTTATTCCCTTTAAAATGAAATAAAAGTAACACTTTTATTCTTTCCATGTCTCTTCTTTAAAGTCAAATAACTAACAGGCAGAGATTAGGATATATTAGAAAAAAAACCCAATACCAGTTTAGAAATGGTGTAGGAACTCCAGAGCAATTGATAAGTTAAAAAAAATACTAGATCTGAGAAGTAGTCTGACAAAACTAGTGCGACTTATCACAACTAAAACTGGAGAAAATCACTCTACATGTAGAAGGCAGGAGATATGTGGAAGTTGACAGGATTTTTTTCTGAACAATTCTAAAAGCAGTGTAATCATTTCACCTGACTCTACTAGGTTCAGATTTTCTTCTGCATTATCTTCCTCTGAAGATATTTTATTTATTAAAGCTTTGACAATTGTTCCCTTTTTGGAAGGGTGAGGGATTGGTTTGCAGCCTGTGTAAATTAGCAGAAACAATTGCAAACCCAACACATATGTAGATCCGTTCATATGTCTTTCCTTATCACGAATCTTAATTCATTTTTATTCCACAATAAAAGCAATTATGACAGAAAATTGGATTTCTTTGTCCACAGGTATTTCCTTCACTCAGTGTGTTTCTTATTGGGTCCTCATATCGAAAAGGGGAAATATTGCATTTAAGCAGTAATTTGGTGATCTTTTGAATTTTATAAGGAGCTGTTGTATGTCTTTGTGATTTTGTTATTTTAACTGTCTTTTAGTTTAGGATACCCTCAGAAAGCTAGGGAGTAGCCTAGAACTTATACACTTCAGCAGTTTTAATAAATGTAATTCCACTTGCAGAACTTAATCAATAGAGACTTGTATATCTTGGATTGCTAAGAAACTAAAGATGGATGAAATGTTCTGAATATCAGTTAGAACAATAAGGTACAAGAAGTGAGACTCAACGAGGAGAAACTGTGCATGCTAATGAGCAACCAGGTTTAACTATAAAGTTATAGAAAGGCCTTTGTGTTGTAATGTATATAAACCCTGGAAAATTTTTGCTTCTTTGGACTTTCTTGGTGAATACATAACCATCTGTCCCCAAACCTGGCTGAGTATTGTGGGGTTTTTTTAAGGGATGTGCATTCCATAGCTTAAGCTATGGGGTTTTAAAATTTTGAGTGAGCATTTTTCTTCAGGTGGCACCTCAGATGGGACCATCTCCAGTTTCTTAGCTGTGGAGGTTAGAATCATTTCATAGTCATACCACAAAGCAGAGTCAGCAAAGCTGAGTTTCAACCAATCCTTTTAAGTCTTAATATATAACTTCTTTATTTGTATCAATCTACTGTTATGCACTGCCCTGGTATGTTTTATACCACCTGCTTGCCTTGTCTGTTTTATTTAAGTCTGTAAAGCAGTTTGTAGGAAAGAATCCTTGTCAGATGTAAATCCAGTTAGATTCCAAAGGAGGTACGTCAAATTACATAAGCCTCCAGTGTAGCTCATTTTGTTCCTTTGATATCTACTTTGCCTTATTTATAGCAGAACAATAAGCTATGATTTACATTGACTATTAAATTTTAGGCTGAAATGTCTAGCTTTATGATTTCTATTTTAGCATTTGTCTTTAACTCCATTCGCAGCTGTCAAGGTTTTATATACCCTGGTAACAATTCTAAGAGGAATGTTCCAGGTACAGAAAGAAGCAGCTGAAACTGTCACACAAGTTAGAGATTTCTCACTACCTTCAGACATCTGACTTTCACAGCACCAGCCTTTTATTATAACAGATTCAAGTATTCTCCACTACTGTCTTACAGAAGCCCTACTGTACACATCGTATTCCTATAGTATAGCCTGATAGGGGCCATGACCATACCTTTATTCTCCCCTGTCATTCTCATAATCCAGAACATTTGCTTATGTGATTTATCAGGTGCATTTATGCTATTAATGGTGAAAGCATGTGATCTTTTTCTGGTTTTAGTCAGATAGCTTGCTGCTGTATTAAATTTCTACCTTTACCAAAGGTTCGTATTTATGTGTCCTTCCTTGTGAGTAGCTTAAAGAAAATTTTGCTGCATGAAGATATGTGACATAATTACTTTAGGTGCATACAAATATTTTAAGTTAATAAGATCATCAATAAACTGTAAAGCATAGTGATTATTTTTAAACTCCATACAGACTTTTGAATGACAAGAAAGGGTCACATTTTTGCCTCAATCAGTCAGAGCTACACAAAGTTTTAATGCTAGAAATTAAATTCTACTTTTTTTTAGTTGCAACAAAAAATTGTTCTGCAAAAGTGGGAAGGATCTGGAATATATTTCATTTTCCACCACCTATTTTTCCTGCCACTGTGTAGCTCATTGGAGACACTTTTGTTATTGCTGTAAGTTAAAATCAGTTTTAATTTCATTGCCACATTGCACCCTGATAGGCATCAGACAGTCATCTAAAGAGTACAGGAGTAACACAACCTGATTTATGTACCCATAGGGATTCATTATAACTTCTAAAAGCATTAAAAGATGTGTAGGGATACTATTTGTGGAACAAGACCAATATTCCCCTTCTCAGCCATTGGTAACAGCATAAAAATCATAAATCCTTTAAAAGGTGTTCTACCCCTGCCAGATATGGATGACATATATTTTTATACTCAAACCTGCCCCATCATAATACATCTGGACTCGATGGTCCTAGAGGTGTTTTCCAACTTAAATGTCTCTATGATTCTATGATCACAGGGAAGAGACTAGTGTAAAAATAGAAAAGCTGAAAAGAATCATTCAAATAAAGGCAGCTAGTGAAGTGTCCATCTGGATTTATGCCTTTGGTAAATCATAACCATAATCAGAATATTTCTTGAAAAGTTCTGTTAAATCATAAATAGAATACTGATTTTTGAATTGCACCTAACAGTAATTTAATAAACACTTCAATGTTGTTAGTCACTTCTGTATGTTTAATTTCTTAACTCTACTGTTGAGCTGATAAAAAATGATCCTACTTTTTGTGTACCTGTTTCTTATTAATATTTTAATTTCAAAAAGGTATGTAGCTTTACAGGTATTTTGACCCAGATTGGAAACAAAGTGTATAATTCTATAATAATATATTTTGGCAATCTTTCACTTAAAGGAAAAGAAAACAAAAGGAAAGAAATTGTTACAATGCTCTGACTGATATTGAATGGTGACTACTCAAATTGCTTATAGCTTTTCAGTTACTCTCTTTTGTGAAAATGGCCAGAGAGAGGACTCCCTTTACCTTTGTGATTCAGCAGGAGAAACTTTCACACTCAAGCTACTTCTTCAGAAGTTTCAAGTACAGCGATTGTTTATGAAAAGTGTACTGTGAAAATCAATTTTCCCCTCCAAATATTTCAAAGGAAGCATCTGTCCTTTGTGTACATGTTTTTTGTAAGTCTTCATTGGAAACCAGATGAAGTTCAGTCATATCACAGTTGTCATCTGCAGATACAATTATACAGCTATATTTAATGCCTCAGTGGATAACCCCACATTACAGTTTAATTTTCCACAGAAATCTAAATTTGTTCTTGGACTGTATATTTTCTATCACATTAGATAATCAGTCTGAGGAGAAATCTAATTTTAACTCAATCAACAATACTTTGAAGAAGCTTGTGTAAAATAATTTGCACAGCTTTTAGTATGCAATCCAGCATGTGACTAGTCTGTTCATTTATTCGTTGCTGGAAACATATTCTGGCATGAGACAGAAACTCTATGAATGATCCCTGCAGTACTTTTTTACTGTTTTGAGAAATATTCTCCTGGTTTTAGGTTTTGGGGTTTTTGGGTTTAACATGGAATATGGCAGATTTTTACTGTTTAACCTGGAAATGAGTGATCTATGCTAGTTGATACTAGAGTGAGATGTGGTCCTGATAAAAGCACTTATACTCTTTATGATCTTGCCTAAGGCTGGTAGCTTCTGTTACTCAGATGTGCTCTTGAAAACCTTGTGCAGTGCTGTGACCAGTGCAACCTAATGGTAAATTATCCAGCACCTCACTCATACTGGAGATAACTTTCCTATTGCTTAAGAGCTCTCAGAAGCCTCTGACAACATATTACAACACACTGAAGCAGTGCTGAGGAGCAAAGGAAGGAAGTTACTTCAGATATTGGTGAAAGCAGGTCAGAAATTCTTCCATAGCTTTATTGGATTTTGGCGAATTTGTAGTTCCTTTGAGGTAGGTGGGGTCTAGGAAGGACCAGGAAACACTGTAAAAGTGTGAAGTCTCCTGGGATAGATGGCATGGGTTATGTTGGCTAAGAAAGAGGATCTTTGAAATTCCTCAGAGGATGACAAGTGGTACGATAAGGCTACTAAGTAGGAAATACTGATATAATCTTTACACATCCTAATTCCTTTTTGTCTGACCCTTAGTTTTTATATTAGAGAAATATATATATATTTACACACACATATATGATATGCTTTTGTGGGCTACTTCTAGAAAAAGGCAGTGGTCTGTAAAGCAGAAGAATTATCTCAGTACATTGTGTCTAACTATGCAGATCTCTGCAGGAACTGTTTTGTCACCTTATTGCATGCAAATTTATGTCTCATTTGCTAGGAGTTATCCTATGTTTTTGATTGTGGCTGTGTAAGCATGTTCTGTGAATACTTTCCTCCAGCATACATTAGACTAAAACATTTTAATGTGCTGTCAACAGTTTTTACTCTTATTTCTCTTACTTTATTATTTCTCAATATTTCAATGGTTTTACCTAGTAATATATTAAGGTGCAAATTACCTCTGTTCCAAAATCATGAAAAATGAACTTAGTAAAAGCAGACATAGAAAAAATCAGTGGCTTTTGGCTGTAACTAAACAATTGCTTCCAATTCAAAACATTGTTGTCCTTTCATTTAATACTTTACCTTGTTTTTTGGGGCAGCATGCAGACAATAAGTGATAATTTAAGCTATGCCTTTCTTATTGGAAAATTTCTGCAAATGGCAACTTTGACCAAGATTGTAAAAGCTACTTTTGTGAGAAAGGGTTCAGCTGAAAACAGGATTTTAGAGTGAAAACAGGAATTTTTTTTGGAATCTCTGTGTTGAGAGTTCCATACTGACACAATATCTATTGCATTTGCTATACTCACTGACTTTGTAATTGAATCTGAAAAGCATTCAGCTCTGTTCTGTGTTCACGGCAAACTGGAGCATATGCCTACTACTTTGCAAATCTTTTGACAGAAACTTAATTTCAGAGATGTCACTCATACTATTTAGCATACCACGTTTCCTTCATTATCATTCCAAGAACAATTTAGGGTAAGTGCTTGAGCAATTAGTATCAATTGCTCTATGTTTGTGTCTGTGAGTAATTTTTATATTTATATTCCTATGTTGAGTTAAAATAGATATGTATTGACCATCACAGGAAAATTTTAATACATTTGATTTCTTTAATGCAATTATTTATTCTTTTATTCTCCTTGAAGAGAGGGATATAATAAAGATTTTCAAGAAAAAAATTCACATCTGATTTTTTAATAACACAAATATTTTTGAAAATAATTCTAATTACTGAATTATATCTAATAGCACTATATATATATAGTTATGTGAATTATAAATTCATTAATTATAGCTGAAGTTTTAAAGAAAGAGAAATTTGAAATTTTAGTTGTGAACTCCTACTTTACCTCTTTATGACAGGAATCCTGGTATTATTAGTCTTGTGCTAACATAATAGTCTTGCAATGTGAAAAGTTACTTGACATCATTTCAAGTGTGATATCACACCATTAACGTCTTACAACCAGAGCCTTTGCATTTCCAATGGAAAAATATTTAGGAATCTTGGATCACCTTTCGTGACAAACTCAAAAAGAATACTTTGGAGGTCCCAGTTTACTCGGCTTTTGCTGACTCTAAACCAAGAAAAGGACCAGTGTCAAAAACCAATAAAGTACTGGGTATGTACAGGACGACGTAGCTCCCGTAAGCAGATTAAAGAAGAACTCAGTATCTCCTGAAATGCTCGATCAAGGCAGTGGTGACTGGAACACCGCATGTCCTTGTCCATCCTCTCCAGTACTGAAGGAGACAGATGTCTCTGCTCTTGCCAGTACAGCACTGACACCTTGATTTAGTGATGAGCTATACCTTTTGATGCTCTTAGAGGAGTAAAGGAGCTTTGCCAGCATTTGTGGAAAGACTTCTCCGACACGAAGGAAGATGGAATAATGAAGGAGAAATGGAAAGAGCAAAGTGGAAGAAAATAGCTGCAACTGTATCATGAGTTCTCCATTTTTTGTAGGCAAAGCTCAGGGAAACAACCTAGGGAATAATGACACTAACTGGATCTTCCAGTTAGTGTAAAAATGCTCTGCACATCACAAATAAGTAGACATGGACTCTGGCCTTTAATCCCGTATGGTTTACAGTATGGATAGCATGGGGAAAGGAGTGGATTTTGCCTGCTTATTGACCTAGCATCTCACTAGATCCAGTCTTTATGTGACAGCATTTCCTTATTGAATACTTCATAATATGCAGTCTTATGTAATATAGTGAGCTATCGGCAAACTAACTAATTAATTCTAACTTTAATTATATACATATTTGCCTCATCAAGGGGCCTTCTTGGGGCAATATGGCAATTGGGGAAATATATTAGATAGTATGGATTTATATAAGTAAGGGCTAGTTAAGGATTGAAAACATTATTGAGACTAGAGGAAAACAATTGACAGGGGAGACATTTATTTGCCTTTTTGACAAAGTGCAATGTAAATTGCCTAGGAGCTTTACACATCTAATTCTGCATTGTTATTAAATTTAAAGGCATAGTGATTCTCAAAAGTGAACATGACAAGGAAGGTGAGGTGAGCTGCGAAACAAGATTTAGTAAAATAAATCACATCTGAATGTCTAAATCATGGAGATCAGTTCAGACTTTTGCCTTTCTTTAATAAAGAATTTAAATAAAAGGAAGTGTCAGTTTTCTTCCAAAAGCTATATTTTAAAGGCTAATAAATTTCTAGAACAAAGACCCTTGGATGAAATGCACTATAGGTTATGAAGAACTAGTGTGACAGCTATCATAGCCATTTTCTTTAGACTTTTGCTCACAAACTTTTGTTTTCCTGACTGCATCTACATCTAAGAAGATGTAGAAGTTTCTTTTCTGAGAACAAAAGTCTGAGCTGAATACACCTTTTCTGTTGTGTAAACATGCAAATCTATGTGACCAGCTTGTGGTGGCTGTAAATTTTCATCAGGCTTCCCACAGATAGTTTTAAGTGCTTTCACTCTGGTTTTGGCAAGGGAGTTCTCTGTTCTTATAGCAGTTGCACAGCTGAAATAATGTAACAGACCATTGCAAAAGCAAGTGCTTACAATGGATTTTCTCCTACTGTTCGGAAACAAAAGTGAAGGCCAGTGTGAGCAGTAGGAGGTCAACCTATCTTTATTTGATTTAATTCTGTCTGAGTTGTGTCCTGTAAAACCTAATGAAAACTCAATATTGTCAGCATGGTGTAGCAAACTATTCAACAACCTGGACTTAGAAAGTTCTAAATGATTGATTATTTCTTCTACCTACTCTGCATAAAACTGCTAGCCAGATGTATTCAAATTCATTAGAAATCAAACAGGAAAAATTCCTTCATGCAGCTTCCTACACTTGTTTCCATATGATTTTTAGTCCTAGAAAAGAGAAAAAGAAAGCAAATGAAATTGTAGACAGTATGAAAAATGCAGCGTGGCAACAACTCCCACAATTACAGCAATGTGAGTTTATTCTTCTAATACTGTTTTTAAAAGAGGTTCTGTCTATATGTTTTGCCATTGAAAAGTTTTGGCTTGAACTACCTTTTCTGTGAAGTCATAGATTGAAACTCAGACTTCAAATCATATAAGAGATTTATGCTTTATCTCTTTGTTAAGGTTCCCTTCACAGTTCATAAAATGTCATCACCTCTGGAGACTGCTTACTTAACCTGAAAAAGGGCAGCCACCTGCACTGAATTCCTGACTAATTGGCCATGTCCTTCCTTTATTTCTTCTTCAGCTGGTAATTGCCTCTTCATCTCACACTAATTCATTGCATTAGTCAACATATTTATTTGCTTGAATAAATTCACAAAATATTATTTTTATAGTAAACAAAGGATATTATTTAACTATTGCTTAATACCACCAGGGAGCCATGTTTTGCTTTAATCATTAGCATGGAAATTGCAAATTTTTCTTACAATTTTTCTGAAAGATTATTTTTTCAGCTCCTGTTCCAGACTTTCTGCAGCTATCAGAGAGAACTTTGACAAGGAATTTTGTGAAGGAGAAAATTGGATATTGTTGCTGAAAGTACTTATGGCTATAGCAGATGGACAAAGTACTGTGTTAGCTTGCCTGTGTCTGTCTGACAGTAAATGAAACGTGGCATATAATTAAATGATGATTTCAGATTTAATTCTGAAGTATAATCTTTTAGATTAGAAAATGAAACAAAACGGATCTTGATAAAGGTCATACCTTTTGGTATTTTCTGCCAGTATAGGTCCAGATATAGAGCTGGTAGTTGGTAGTAGTTCAGGAAATACAGTCACAGAACTGTTTCACAATCACTATTGTACCCTTGAGTGATCTTGGCCAGATTTTACAATGTGACTTTAAGAAAAAATTTCAGTTTCTTATAGCCAGTGTAAGTTATATCCTTTCTTAACTGGGCTGTCTGTCAATGACCTCAACCCTCTTTTATCAGCCAATAAAGGCAGTGAACAAGCTCAGTAGCTGGTGAAGAAGGTCACAAAGAGATCTTTTCATCCCGTCTTACCAGTGTGCACTCCCTTAGGTATGATTTTGACATGTTGCAGAGCTCGTTCCCCACAGTTGCTTGAGTCACTGGACCAGTCATGTCAGAGGCCTCCAGCCAGCCAGACCTTCTGCTGGTAAATGCAGCTCACCAGGTCTCAGATTAAAAAGTGTTTGATGACTCTCTGTGAGGCTGGGACCGACACTCATTCCTTTAGCAAAAAGTGTACAACTCTCCATGTGCTGTGTGAAAGAACTACAGGAGGACATGAACAGGCTGTGCAGTATTCAAGAGAATGAGTGAGAAATGGATGGGTCATTCTAAGAAATGCTACCATCTCAGGAGCCTCAAATCTCCTTTGTAGTAGAGATGCAGGTGAACTCAGAACCCTGTCAAGTAGTTAATCGAGAGTCTCTTGAACATAAAGACTGGAAGAACATAAAGACTCTTCCATCTCCTGAAAACTTGACAATGATAAGTAGGACTGTCATCCTTTATAACAGGAATGAGGCTCTAGAACTAGGACAGTCAACTGATGAGGTGAACAAAGGTCCTTTAGAGATAGAGTGATCACATAGGGCAACACAGTCTGCCCCCTGCACCATGACCTCTCTTAAGAGAAAAAGAAGAGAAGTTATCATAGGTGACTCCCATCTCAAGGGAATGGAGAGCCCAATATTCAGACGGGAAGCTCTGCTGTCTCCCAGGGGCTCGGAAAAGGGTCATCACTAGAAAACTCTCCAGTCTGATATGGCCTTCTGATTATTATCCACTACTGGTTCTTCAAGTTGACAGTGGTGAGAAAACAAAGAGAAGTCTGCGGGCAATCCAAAGAGATTTCAGGGCCTTGGGACAACTGGTTGAAAGAACAGGAGCACAGGAAGTGTTTTCCTCAATCTTTCCAGGAGCAAGGAAAAATATTGAAAGGAACAGGCAGACTCCTCAGATCAACACATGGCTCCATGGTGCCATTGGAAAAGTTCTGGGGTTTTTGACCATGGGATGGTCTGTACTGCACCAGGTCTACTGTCACCTCATGAGATGCACCTTTCTCAAAGGGGAAAAAGAGTTTTGGCATAGGAGCTGGCAGGGCTCATTGGTAGAGCTTTAAACCAGATAGGAAGGGGGAAAGGCACCAAATCAGACTTACCCATGATGAGCAAATGGATGGAATGCATAAACGTGAGGAACTGAGTGCTAGTGGGATCCCTCAATCTGCTCCACAATGTGTCAGTCAAAATGAGACACGCCTAAAATATTTCTGTGTCTATACCAACACACACAGCATGAGGAACAAATAAGAGGAGCTTGAAGCTTTGCACCAGTCCCAGAGATATGACATCGTTGCCATAAGTGAAACCTGGTGGGATGAGTCCTGTGACTGGAGTGCCATACTGGATGGCCGGGCAGGTGAGGTGGGAGTAGGTAATGGAAGGTCTGAATGTATGGAGCTTAGAGTTGGAAAAGGCATGGTTGAGAGCCTCTGAGTAAGTATTAAGGGACAAACAATGAGGATGTAATCGTGGCATAGACCCCCTAGTCAGGACAATTACTCCAATGAATTATTCTCCAAGGAGCTTTAGGGCACTTCCAAATAAACTACCCTTGACTTTAGGGGGAACATCAACTTGCTGGATATTAAGTGTAAACACCACACAGCTGGCAAAAACAGGTCCAGATGAAAGGGACATAGGGAAGGCAGAGATGTTTAATTCTTTCTTTGCCTCTGTCTTCTACACTGATGATGGGTTAAGGGAGTTCCAGTGCCCTGAGCTTTAGTACTATGGCTGTGAGAATGATAAAGTCCCAGTCAACCCTAAAGTTGAGCCAGATCTGATGCTCCAGCTGAATCTCTGTAGGTCTATGGGTCCTGATGGGATTCATCTGAGAACACTCAGCTGGCTAATCACAGAATCACAAAATGGGTAAGGTTGGAAGGAAATACAGTGGGTCATCTGGTCCAACCTACCTGCTCAAGAAGGGTCATCCCAGAGGACATCACAGAGAATTGTGTCCAGATGATTCTTGAATATCTCCAAGTGTGGGGTTACCCACACAGTAAAGAAGTTTTATGTCATGTTCAGGTGGAACTTCCTGTGCATCAGTTTCTGGCCATTGCCTCTTGTGCTGTTGCCTGGCAGCACTGAGCAGAGCCTGGATCCATCCTCCTGACACCCTCTTCAGATATAGACATTGATGAAGACCCCTCTCAATCTTCCCTTATTGAGTCTGAACAGACCCAGATCTCTCAGCTTATCCTTTTAAGAGATGCTCCAGTCCCTAAGTCATCTTTGTTGCCCTCAGGCACATGGTGTGATTTTTGGGACTGTTCTGTGCATGGCCAGGAGTTGTTCGATGATCCTTGGGATCCCTTCCATCTCAGGATATTCTATGATTCCATGATTATCATGCTTGTCAGAACAATAAAGGACTTCCCCTATATGGAATTCCTGTTTGACTGTAGCTTTGCCCTGGACATGGGGCAGCTAACTGCTGTGTACTGCAAGATGCAAATTGTTACTGTCCACTCCCATTTGTGCAGGGAGGGTACCCTGGGACAAGCCAGCTAACTACTGCAGCTTTTGCAAGATTATGCTCCTACAACAGCCTGCACACACTGCCATGAACCTTTGCACAAAGAGCATAAGCAGTGCCCTGAGGCTTCTGTTATTCTTGTCTGGAGAACTGGAACATGACTAATACGAGGTGCGTGCACATGCTCTTTACTCCCTTGCCTGGCTACTGAAAATGTGTCACAATTTTCCCTTTCCAGAGGACTAGATTCAGAGAAGGAGCATAGAACCAGATCCACACAATAATGTAGGCAGGTTGATATCTGCTTTTCCTTCTTTTTAGTAATTCCATAATATATTCTCATAAGTAGAATTCATAAATCCAATTTGGCAATGTGAGAGAGGAATTTATAACACATAGAAGAATCTGCAGGATTAGATTAAACCAACTCAGCAGATTATGAAGAGCTTGTTATAAGGATGACTTTCACTTTCTTAAAGCATTCTTATTAGGAAATAATTTTTTTTTTTGCAATTTTATATCAAGACTTTCCTTTAATGGCTTAAATCATATCATCAAAAAGGGAAATAACTGTGCCTTTAAAAATAATATTAAAAATTACTAGCTCTCTTTTCGATTTAGGTGCTTTAGGAACTTTAGTAATTTGGCTGCAATTTATCCAAAATCAGGCTCATCTTTTTCTTCTAAAAAGTAGCTAGAGGAATCTGGCAGGCATTCACCCTATATATTTAATTGATTCAATTGCTTAATTACAGTGTTTGTCAAGGAGGTGAAAAATCTTTACATGAAGGGAACTGACCCACATCTCTCTTGCCCCTCAGCAGAGTGCCTGCTTGTGAGCTATAAAGGAAAGGTGACTACCCTTCTGTTCATCACACATATTAGTATAACAGAAATAAAATTTCTGCAGAGAGTTGAGTGAATAAGCAAATGTGAGCATGACTCTGTGGCCCAGAAATAAGGTCACTTCTTGGCAGGGGAAGTTTTGGTTCCGATATGTGGTCCTAACAGTATTTATTCATTTTATTAAGTGGGTTTTTTTAATGCAAAATGCTGCAATGATTACATCTGTGCTGCGATGACTACATTCTTGTCTATGCCGAAGCTACTCTAAAGCTAACTTCTGTCTGTTTACATAAGTTGCAGTCATGCAAATGCCTGCAGCATTGATTTATCTTTAAGCTGCCTCTCTCTTCTCAGGCATTGTCTAGAGGACCTGGATGAATAACTCCAGGCTCCGAGAATCCCCTAAACACTAGTTCTGAGGTACTGCAGTGTTCAGTGATGAGACAGCCAAGTGTTGCGGCTCCAGCTCTGTAAGACTAACCATAACTGATGTAAACAGCTCAACAAAGCTCTTAGCAAACCAGCATCTCTGCCCCCTACTTATCCATTGTAACAGTAGGACAAAAGTTAGAGTTATATGTCTATGAAAAGAACTGGGTACTTCTCTAGAAAAAAAATAAATATATGAACAAGTAGCACATCAGCTGTAGAAAGCTCCAAGATATTTTAACTGGAGCTGGTGACATATTCAGCTCTTGCACTACAACATAAATAACTTCTTTTTTTTTCTTCTTCTGTATAAGGCACAAAAGCTCCTTCAGCATATTTCCTCATTCTTAGTATTTCAGTGTTGTCACTTCTGGTGCCATACAACCAGCTGTATACACTCTCTTTTTTGTTGGAGGCACTGCAGACTCTTGGGAAATAAGGGGTAGAGTCAAGAATTTCCTCTTCCTAGGAAGATGGTAATCAATTTTAATTGAGAAAAGATAAAATATCTGGTACAGGAACTTGCTAAATCCTAAAAGTTTTTTTTAGGGGACTGGATTCTGGAAGAAATTTTACAAAAGTCAGTACAGAAGCAGATAGGAATCTTCCCTTCATCTGAACTTTGACATATAGTATGGTTAATGTCTGCACAGAAACAGAGACAGAAAACATTAATATCAGATATATGACTTACTTAAATTTTCACACAGAAGATACTTTAGAAAAAAATATTAACATTCTGAAATCAAACATTTGGAACTAGAGAAAAAAAGTCCACCTTGACAACTGTAAATTAATCCTATCAATTTTTGCTTTATATGTTACCTAATATGCTTCAATTAGATAATCAGGCACTACAGTTTTGAAAGAGCTCTTGCTTCACTCAATACTTACAATTAGTATTGCCAATATTCAGAAAATTATCTGTTTCTCATAGTATGTTTTTATCTTACTCAAAATACCTCCTGGAATGAAATCTCTCTGTTTTTGCCTCTTTATGAGGTGTAGAGGTGTTGAAATGTTGTAGTTCTAAAGGAGTACACTGTACCTGATTCAGGCAAAAGTGAATACAGGTTTACTCACATTACCCTGAAACTTCCTAAATTCACAAGTACATGCTGGTATTTTTGAAAGTTTCATGATCTGGTCAAGATGAAGCAGAATCCCAGTGTCATATTACGTACAAATAAACCAATGGACAATGCTATAAAATTACTTCATATAACATATCTCAGCTTACCATGCTGGGCAAATTAAATTTGGAACATTCCACATAAAAGCTGATATACCTATTACAAATTCCATAACAGGTTTTTCTATTCATAGCTTTGTTCACATTAAAAACTGCCTAAAACAGAAGCATGGTAAGTTACACTGCCTTAAGATGAACTTCAACACAAGTCCATACCACTTTAATATCTCTTCCTTAATGTGATTGCACAATGCTATAAATCTTCTTTGACAGACTTAAGAGTTCATTTTGCAAATTGAGCCAGAGGCCTAGAGTCTAAATTTTGTGTTGATGATGTGAGTACTTCTTAGGCTATGAGAGCTTCTCATCAGCTTGGTTTAAAAGTACTCAATTTCATGACTTCTCTGGAAAATGTTTGCTGTGGACACACGTGTCTTGTATTCCACTTGTGTTTCACAGTTTTTAATCCCAGGCTTTGATGCATCTTCACTATAGCAGACCATCTATTGCTACAATTTGCCCTTTTGCAGAACTAATGTGACAGCTAAAGATATGTCTTGGGGGTGTTTGTAACATTTCATCATCTTGCCTTTCATCCATTCACCATATTTCAACTTGCCATAATAATAGCTCTGGGCCATCTTTTATCAAAATACATAGCAGATGCTCAAAGCTGAATTAGCTGGCCTACATGCCATTATATGGTGTGGAATAGTGCTTTAAGGTCTCAATGTCTAGGACCTGACCCTGCAAATTTATGCCCAGAAATGCATGAAAGAAAATGCCCTTGGGATTAATTGAGATGCTTAACATAGCAACAAATAGTTTAGTTTTGTTTTGAGTTGGATCCTCATTTGGATAATATGTTTTAGTCTTCTCAAAATCTTCTGTGTTTTGTACTCTGTGTGAGTTTCCCACCCATCATAAAGACTTGAGGCAGAGGTGGCCATAGTCACAGAGATCTGCAGAGATCAGTGCTTTACTGACAATGTTTGATACTGGTCTTGACAGGTTTTCTTTCAGATCATGGCCAGAACAGGATCTTTAGGTTGATACTCAAACCAAGCTTTTTAACCTCAAGTCGAATCCATCCTTGGAGCTTAAACTGAGACTGGGGGAGCATGGAACCCTTATGGAGCATCAGCTGGGGACTACATGGAAAACACACTGACATGCACACACTCCCTCACCCCCAAAACTCATCTCAAATTAATTTTCCAGTATTAATTCCCCTTTTTTTTTTTTAATAAGTGTGTCACAGCTGAGGGACAGTGGGGGAGCACATAGACTTGATCGGGCTCTTCATGTTCTCCTGCTCTATGGCAGATGAAAGTTAGATATTCTATAAGTTATACCTTAGACTAGGCAAAGAAAAGTAAGGCAGAGAAAATGAAATTAAAATTTAAAGTATGTCCCTATATCTGTTCAAGGTATACTGAGACCTGTGCCCATATTTCACAGTTCAGATCATAGTTCAGATCATCATGACTGTGTAGGTATCTTTGCTGGTTTTAGGTGAAAGAAATACTCCAGCTGAAAGCATGCTAAGGGTTCATTTTCCAGTGACAGTGTTAATATTGTAGGATATCACTCCCAGATACTTGCTGTAGAAAGGAGAGGGACACAAGGAATGAATGCCCTTTGGATGCAGAGTGAAAAAACAATCTAATTATGCTGCTCATAGTCTGCTGAGAAAATGGAATAGACACATCAGCATAATTTAAACTACCTTCTATTTATCAGCACTTCCAGCCATCATTTTGCTGGCCTTGCCCCATTAATACAGATAACATTTTTATGTAGCTCAAAGTTCTTCTCTTGTTGACTCATGCTTTTTCTTTGAAGCAAAAATGAAATTAAGGGTTTATCAATATAGAATGTGACTCCACTTCCAGTATCTTGTACTTTTTGAGAGATTTCAAGTTTGCTGCAGGGAGATCTAAGGAGGTAGAATGCTTAATAATCCCAGCTGTACTTTCAACTCTACCCCTGGTACTACAGTTTTAGTGCTATTCTCCCCTAGTATTTTATTGCTGCTTTATCAGCATCCTCAAACTTTACAAAATGTCCAAAATATTTTATGAGTTTTTGGGCTAATCATAACACCATAGCTGCCTCCTCAGCAGAAAACAAAATAAATCACCTAATTTCTTGTCAGTTGTTGATCCTTAGAGGTCTCTCTCTTTGTTGTTTCACACAGATTTTCCATACTTTTCCAGGTCTGCTTAAATTCAGTCTTTGGCCAGATACCAGGAATATAACTGGACCTGCAGTGAAGAGGTGAGGGAATGAGGGGAAAATATATACAAACACATATTGACATTGCGTGTCTTCAGAAGAGCTAGGAAAAAACATCCACTGGGCAGTGTATCCTAACCACTTTGAAAAATTAAAAAAGATAGGAAAAGGGAGACATAGCTTTCTCCCTTTTGTAATAGATAGCTGACATTGTTGAGAGTAGGAAATTTAGTGATCTGCCTTCACTTAAGTATCTACAATTTAAAGAGCTCAAGTTTCTGCCATCTAAATATTTTTTAAAGCTAAAATCTCCTTTTAATGCCTGTATTGAAGGCTTTTTTCTGGCTTTTTGTTGTTTTTTTCATATTTTATGTATTATTCTAGAAATTATAATCAAGTATGTTAAAGGTCTTTTCCAATTTAAATGATTCTTAACCTTGATGAGTAATTCTATGATTACTTTATTTCATTTATTTTATTCCTTGCTCCTTTGCATTATGTGGGAAGAGAGTCTATGACCTTCAACATCTCTTACTGAAATACTTTTTACCAGTCTTTAACTGCAATAATATGTGATTTCGTGAAAGCCATATGTACCCAGATTCTTTAAAAAATGGAAAAAAAACCCAAGCAAACAAAAAAACCCCCTTGCCTCAAACCAACACAACCCCGAAATCACAAACTTTCTTGATAAAAGCTTCTGCTCAGGTGTGCATACTATGGGAATTACAACATCTGTGGGCATTTTCTATGAACTGAAATATTTCAATTAGTCTAACCTGCTGACTCTAGTAGGGTAATAACAGCACTATTGAATTGCTGCAGTCTTTCTGGGATAATCTTACCAGAAAGAGGAAAAGAAAACTTAAAGATGCATGAGAAGGCATTCCTACAGTAATTGAATATGAATTTTCTATGTTTCACTAAATGTCATTTAATCTCAGTGAAGAACCATTTCTCCTGTCTTTTCATAATGCAGGGAACTGTTTAAAAAACCCTCAAACAACAACTCAAAACTCATCTCTCTGAAATGGACTCCTGAGCAATCATTACCACAGATCTCCATATTTGCTTCTCATAAACTTCTTGTTGTTCAACAAACCTTCTCAGTTATGGAGATACTATCAGGTCTCCTGCTGTCATATATAAATTACTACATATAGATATCAAATTATTCCTTCTTCCACGTTATTTTAGTGACTTACTGCCATTCTTGGTTGATCCACTGAAGACACAAAGGGTAGCAAAAATCCAGCGGGCACCACACAAGCAATGGCATCCATTCCATTGACCCTTAGCATGTCGATACACAAGGTATAATGTACCACAGTCTTGAAGTACTGGCTGGGAATAAAAAATCCTTACCAAAGACAAGTAAATCTGTCTTGTATTTAGCCGAACCAGCAGAATGAATCCATTCAATTTCTTATCTTTTATTTCTGAGCTAGTCAACTTATTCTTCTTGTTAGTCAATAGAGAGAATAAGAACTTCTTGTGATGTATTTCAGCTGCCTACCTTGTAGCTAAATATGCTATGCCCTGCACTGCCTATTACATTCTGATGAACTAGAATGGTTTAGATGATAAATAAATAAATGTATACATAAAATATATATTTTATGTATAAATATATACAAAATATAGACATTCCTGAAAGCTGATGACATGATATAACCAAAAGTTTAGGCTGTTTGCTTTAGATGAAACAAGACTGGATATGCTAGGAAAAAAACCCCAAAATACTGAAAGCCACAGGGAAAGGGAATTGCATTCTCTTTTAAAGTCTGACAGTACAAAACCCTGGGATATTTGGTGAAATTAAAAGCAATATACTTACAACTTCTGGAAAAGTTCTTCCATCAGGACACATTGAGGACTATTCACCATGGCTTCAGAGCAATATTTAAAGACTATCTGTTATATATGAGATATATGGGAGGTATAAAATGAAAGAAAAATATTAGAAGATTGACTAATGAAGGCTATGGAAGAAGTATCCTCCCATGAGTGATGGGACAAACATGAGGTGATTTAACCACAAAAGTGATAGGAGCATCTCTTCTCATGTGCAACAGATCTGCCTGTGACTTTCTGCATCCATGCAGTTCTACCATGCAGAAGGTGTACATTAAGTTACAATTGTAGCAATATAGAACAACTCAGGTTGGAAGGGACCTCAGAAGATCATCTAGTGCAATCCTTTCTGAGAAAGGGAGTCTAGATAAGAGTAAGTAGCACCCTCTTCAACCACATCTTGCAAATCTGCAAGCTGACTGGTGATGCTGTGCCTGATGCACCCCAGGACACAGTTGGCCCTCCCGGCTGCCAGAGCGCTGCCGACTCATATTCAACTTTCCACTGACCAGGGCCCCCAGGTCCCTTTCCTTGGCACTGCTTTCCAGCATCTCATTTCCCAGTCTATATTAGCATCCAGGGTTGCCCCATTCCACATACAGAATCCAGCACTTTCCTTTTTTTGAACTTCACATTGTTGGTAATTTACCAATCCTCTAATTTGTCGAGGTCTCTCTGCAGGGCCTCGCCTTTGAGGGAGTCAAAAGCTTCTCCCAGTTTTGTATCATCTGCCAACTCGCTTAGTATCCCCTCCACTCCTACTTCCAAGTCATTTATAAAGTTGCTGAAGAGCACAGGGCTGAGGATGGAGCCCTGCAGAACGTCACAAGTGACAGGTCACCAGTCTGATGTCACCTCAATCACCCTTTGCGTCCAACCTGTGAGCCAGTTAATCACCCATTGCCTGATGTGTTTGTCCAGTTGTGGACTGGATATTTTGTCCAGAAGGATCCTGTGAGACAGTATCAAAAGCTCTACTGAAATCCAAAAAGATTACTGGTTTCCCTTGATCAACCAGGTGATTCTTATCCAGAGGCTCTCAACTGTGCCACTGTCAGCTGTGAGCTCCATACATTCTAACCCTTCTATTACCTACACTACCACCCCTCCACCTCTTCTGCCTTGCCTGTCTCTCATGAAGAGCCTGTAACTATCCAACAGGGCACTCCAGTCACAGGACTGATCCCCCCAGGTTTCACTTATCCAATGATATCAAATGTCTGGGACTGGACCAAAGCCTTGAGCTCCTCTTGTTTGCTCCTCATACTGCGTGCATTAGTGTAGAAACATTTTAGGTGTGGTACCTTGTAGTAAGCACCTCTTAAAGCAGATTGAGGCATCCCATTAGTGCTGGTTTCCTTAAGTTTTGTCACACCGTCTCATCACTCGTTACTGGTGAGCCTGGTTTTGTCCCGTTTCCAAATTAGGCTAAAGCTCTGTCAATGAGTCCCACTAACTCCTGTGCTAGAACTCTTTTTCCCCTCTGAGATAGGTGCAGCCTGTCAGGTATCAGTAGGCCAGTTAAAGAGTTTATTGTAGTTTCTAGGAGGACTTGTGTCTACTTGATCCTGTGATCTGGAGTCCAGCTGCAGCTGAACAAAAGGTATTCTACAACTGCACATTCTCAGGCAGGACTTGAGGTCTGGGTTTCACAAATGACCTAATGTGACATTAAAAAGAAAATAAATTTAGACTGGTCATTAGATTTAAACCTGATATACTTGCTTTGTGGATTTGAATTCTTTTCTGTGTGATTTTTATGCAAATCCCTTCTGTGTGAGATTCTCACTGAGAGCAAGAGAATGAGCTTCCAACAGCATGCATAAAAGAGACAACATGTTTAATTCTCTATTTGATCTCAATATTTTAATGATCAAATATAGGTTCTCTTGCATGAAAGTGCTCCACAACAGATCAAACAGATTATAAATGAGAAGCTGGATTTTACTGTGATCACATTTTTTCAATAACAAAAGACAAAGCCATTAGGCAATTGTTTGATTTAGCTTTATTTTATCCATATTTATGTACAAAAGTGTTTATGTTTCTTGGAAAGCTGTATGTCTTAGAACATCACTCCTCCTTTTCCCATTTCTTAGATAACTGTTAAATTCCCATCTTCCAAGACAGAACGTTGTGGCTGTCTTTCAGTGTGCTAAGATTAGCAGAGATTCTCTGTCATGCGTCTTGTCTTTTGACAGTACAGTGGTATAATTACTTACAATGTCATTGCTGTTGCTGCAGCTGTAATCAGCTTCTGCTCTCTTCTTTCTTATTCTGCCATCTTTCAGTGCTATCAAGAACCATACATCAGCCTTGCTAGCTTGGACCTCCTCAACAAAATAAACTTTTCCTTAAACATGTTGAAGGGCCTGCAAAAACACTGTCTAAAGAAAGGAACTTCAAATATTGTCATCCTTGTCACCAGCAACAGGACTAACATTGTCAGAGTATAATTATAGGTGCTCCAATAAAATCCAATGGCTTTATCACACCATCCATTTTTTTTCATCACTGGTGCCAACCAGAGACATTGCTACTGTGAGAGGAAATATTGCCAGAAGAACATTCCTAGACATTTTTTATCACTTCAGGAGGGCAAATATACAGCAATTGATTAATGTTTGATCTTTGTCATAGGTTACCTTGGACTCCTAAGTACTAACCTATATGCAACCAAACACATTTACATTTCTTTGTGTTTTGGGGGCAAACTGAGCATACACTGTAGGAAATATTTGGTATTTGACCTCTTAGGTGACTGAAGGTCTAAATTATCTGTATCTAGAGAAGGGAAGAAAGTAATGTAAACAATCTAGAGGGAAAAAAGAAAAGAAAAAAAAAAGGAAAAGGAATCTACATAATAAATAAATAAATAAATAAGACATCATTCCAAACTGGAATTCTAGCTAGTTGAACTTGGGAAGAAAAGTACATACATATAATTAATAGCTTGGTCTTTGTGGTTCATTCTTGGGAGATTTTACTAAAAAGTTTGTCATTACTCTTGTTAAAAGGCAGCAGTGGTCCTGACCCTGATTCTAGGAAAAAAAAAAGAGCAAAGTCTTGACTGAGCTATATACAATGATCCTGACAACAGCATTAAACATATAAACAAACCTGTTAGTCTATTTAAGAAAAGAAAAAAACCTGTTGCTTTTCTTTTTTAAAGGCACTTGTATGTCATGATTTTTGCACCTACATATGTTGAATTTGCACCAGCCACTGTCAGACTATTAGCTGGTGATCATAGCTGTTTAGTCGTAATGGTAATCTAATCAAGATTTGAATCAAGGCAAGGTGGTGGAGTTGCTCTTTATGTGAGCAAGCAACTGGAATGTATCAAGCTCTGCCTAGGGCTGGATGAAGAATAAGCCGAGAGTTTACAGCTAAGACTTAAGGGTCAGGCTAACATGGGTTAGTGGTGGATACTACAGGCCACCTGAGCAGGAAGAGGAAGTCAATGAGGCCTTCTGTAGACTGCTGAAAGAAGCCTCACGGTCACAGGCCCTGGTTCTCATGGGGAACTGATATCTGCTGGAAAGACAACACAGCCAGGCACATACAGCCCAGGAGCTTCCTGAAGAGCACTGGTTATAACTTTTTGATATGGATCATGAAGAAGCCAACAGGAAGAGTTGTACTGTTGGACCTGTATTGACAAAGGACTGGTTGGGGACATCCTTCGTTTGAAGTGACCACGAGATTGTGGCGTTCAGAATCTCATGTGGAGGAAACAGAACAATAAGTAGGGTTACAACCTTGGACTTTAGGACACCTGACTTTGGCCTCTTCAAAGGCTTCCTTGGAGGAATCCTGTGGGTTATGGCTCTGAAAGTTAGGGGGGGTCTAAAAGACTGGGTTAATATTCAAAAATCACTTCATCCAAGTTCAAGACTGGTGCATCCCACTTAGTAAGAAATCACACAGAGGGGGCAGGACACCTACATGGTAGGTGAAGAGCTTCTGACAAGATTCAAATGGAAGAAGGAGGTTTATGGAAAAAGGGACAGGCTACCTGGGAGGAATATAAGAACATTGTCAGAGTATGCAGGGATGCAACAACAAAGGCTAAGGTCCACTTGGAATTAAATGTGGCAAAGGAGGTAAAGGGCAACAAGAAGGGCTTCTTCAAGTGCATCAGCAGCAAAAGGAAGTTTAGGGAGAACTCTGGCCCACAGCTGAATGAGCTGGGTGCCCTGGTGACAGAGGATCTCCAGAGGTCCCTTCCAACCTGAAATATTCTGTGATTCTGTGGCTTTCCTCTTTACTGCTTAACATTAAAACACTTGAGAAGCAATGAGGTTTTAAGAACTCTAAGGGACTGTAGCTTTGCCCTGGTAACTTTTGTGAGTTAGTCACATTACAGATTCCTTTCTGATTAAATGTTATTTATCTCTCTTCTGTTGCTACATGAAAGATCTGTATAACTCATGAAATTAGAACTCATGTGCTCTGCACCTGGCATACTTAGCAAAATGTGGGTGGAGATGTGTTCTATTATACAATAAAAAACAGAGTGCAAGGAAGTAGTTTTCCAGTTTTGTGAAAACAGATTAAGTACAATTTTTTAAAAATCCTGAAATACTGATGTTTATCTAATAGATTTTTTCTGGGCCTAAATATTTGAAGTTGGCCTTTTACACCTTTTCTTTTTTTTTTTTCTGTTTCAGAGATTCCAAACATCATCTCAAAGACATGTAGTTACTGTACAGAGAGGTGTTACAAGATATACACATCCTTCTTATCTGTGGCATAGATGAAGTAGTGTGTAGAGGTGCTTGTGGCAGGACATCCCCCCTACCCCATAAAGCTTATCTGCTGCTGGTTAGCTGGTATGATTGTCCAAGGCATCCGCCCTGCCCTCACGAACACCCGCTAATTGCTGAGATGGCCCACTCAGGGCCACCTGGCTCCTGATGAGATATTCGCGCCATGGAGGTACCACCCTCAGCTGACAATAAACATCTTGCCTTGAAAGCAAGATTGAAAGGATAAACTGGAATTTGTGACTGACAGACCCTGGACTTTACAGACTATAAAAGACTCACTAAACGCTCACAAAGCAGGAGTTTTTCTGCATACCCTTGGAAATGTTTGCCTTCTCCCCCTAAGATTGGGATGCTGGTCTTTTGTGCTAATTCTTCTCGTCCGGGCATTGAGTGAAAGGACTCTCGTGTACACCACCATCAATTTGTGGGTAAGATACATTGAAATCCTAAGATACTATTTCTCAGCTAGCTGTAACATAGGTATCTTTAGATCGTGCACTATTTTATGTAATGTACTAGCGGTTCCTTGTTTACCCTGTGTAGTAGTCTGCTCAAATCTTTTGTCTGTTAATCTTGTGTCTGTTCAATAAATAATTCGTTTTTGTAACAGACCTAATCGGCCGTTATTAAGAACTTGCAAGTGAGGGTTTTGGGTTTGGGCTGCGGGTCGCCTCAATAGAGCCTCTGCTGGGCATCCTAGGAAGGCAGTGCTCTTCTAAAGCCCTCACTCCATTTGTAACAGTGCTCATCCCTTGTTGGGGAAGGAAACTAGGTATTACACATAAATTAGGCATCTCTTTTCTGATCCAATACAAATGGCATGGATAACATAATGAAATGTCAATAAGTGATGTCTTCCATAAGATTAAGGTTAAGTTTTGGTCAGTAGTTGCACCCTCTTGTACAAACCTTTCTATAAAATGCCCTGTCAGAACTGCCCTAAATCTTCTTTCACTGAAACCGGAGATATGCAATAGAAAATGAATTATTTCCATCTTAAAAAATGCAATGGTTATGATAAAATAATTTCTATTTGGATAGTGACATACAGCAGTTACGTTTAACATTTAAAAAATGGCCTGGATGATTGAATATCACTGGGTGTATTCACAAATTCCCAGTGTTAGGATTTGTGGTAAAAAAATGAGGTGAAATCATTACATATTTTCTTATACTTCTTCCCAGCCTGTTTCCACCCACATGTCCTCTGTTCATTTCTTGTATTTTTCAAATAGAACAAAAAAAATTCAAAAAGGGAAAGAAAGAAAAGTACAATGCACAAGATTAACACTGGCAGAAGAATAGACATGCATGACTGGTTGTTGGCAGTGTCTCTAAAAAAAGCCCACATTTTCTTCGACGTACTTATTTTAGTATGATAAATTGCATTCCCTTTTCCTTTATGATGCTTTTTTCTTTCAAATGTGCTAACATGTAAGTATTCCAAAAAATTTTAATTACATTTTGGCAGCTCATCGAATATAAACACTACATCCTCGATGGGCTTTTGGACTTTGCCCATATGACGAGACTGGCAGCCTAAAAAGATTCTCAGTCCCCTGATGTTTACAAGATTTAATAATTGTATTTTGGAAATCCATTCTTGCAGGTCATTCTCACAGCATGCAATAAAATATGAAGACATTTATCTTGTCTCTTAGCATTTTTAAAGCCAGATATATGACTGAGGATGTGACATGGGGAGAAAATTCCCCCAAAAATCTTCCAGTTAATCTTCTACTATACATTTTTTATTAAAATTTTGAGGTGAGAAGGTCTTACAGGTAAAATCTACAATTTCCACCTTCCAGGAACCTAGAATTTTGTTTAGATTTTTCTGTCTCATCTTGAAAATTGAAATGCCCTGAATGGAGAATTGTTTGGATTAATTTCTCTAAGGAATGACACCTGGGTTCAAGTATAAATTGAATTAATTCTCAGGATTTATTAATGGAACTTTTGTCTCCAAACAGCAGGAAACTTGTGTGTGACTTGTACTGTATATCAAACCTGAAAAATAGATGCTGTAAGTTTTCAGTTACAAATATCAGAATAATTTCAGAAATTTGGATTCAACTTCTCATTTGTAGTAAGTAGGGATCAAGTTTTACTTAAAGATTTTTTTCCTATCAATTTTTGAAAATCTATAATGGTAATTTTGGGAATACAAGAATTGAAGATTTATTCTGGTATGTACTAGTAAATATTTAATTGATCTGTCAGAGGCAATTGTCCAGTCATTATTTTTGCTTTGGAAGTTGTCTGAAGATATAAGCCACAAAATATATTAATTTCAGATATAAGCAGGAATGTAATCACTTAGAAACTGTAGTTTCACTTTTTTACTCTCATTTGGCACGTTTCTGCAGTTAAATATTCTTCCTGCATATATCATAGTGCAGAATGAGTATGCTTATCAATGCTGCTTCTGACTAAAAATGCAATTTCAGATTTCTAGAGAAGAGTTGGAGCACCAAAATTGTGCAATGGCAGTCTATAGTTCTCTGATTATTTTTTAATTATTATTTTTGACTTGAATATACATAGGATGATTATCTTATCTCTAACTTGCTCCCTCCTGTAGTACTGTTAAAGGCATACCAAGAGATACTAATACCAGGAAAAATGTCTGTCTCAGAACCTTGTGAGGGAGGTAAACTTTAAGTAGGCCTGGGAGACATAGTCAAGAAGTCTTTTTATGAAAGTTCCTAAATATTAGCCTATAGGCAGAACTGCTTTGAAAATCACGACAGCTAAATTTGTCAGATGTTTTAATGCACAGGCTGTTCTCAGGTACTGCATTTGTGGATGTACCTCTTGAAAATGAACTGAATGTGATTTTTTTTCTCCCCTTTTCCCCCATCCATCAATGAAATGTTAAAACAACTGTTGAGTCTTATCTCACAGGAGTAAGAGTCTCCCTGTCCCATATCTGGCAGAGAGGTTCCAGTCACTGTATTTGTTTGGGATTCCTTAAGAGCAAAAAGCTTAAAAGTATTCAATGCCAATTACAGTGCTTATTAGCCAGTAGTTGTCTTTCACAAAAGATATTTGCGCTAGTAGGAAAAACCTCAAATTAATGTACACAAGTAAATTTTCTTAAGTATATCTTTTACTGGATAATAGCTTGAATGAAACTCAAAACACCAGTGCTGGTTTTGGGAGTGCATTTTTTATGTGCTTCATGCAGTAGACCTGACTGCTAAAGCTATGATTTCCTCTTGCTCCCTAGCCTGCTGTGACACTGACAAGTCAATGACTCAAGCAACAATACCAAGAAGAAAAACAATGTGCAAGACCTATGGTTGACTAATACCCCTGCTTTTCTCCCAGGAGACGTTCAGAACAGTGGAAGATGAACCTGAGTGCTTCTTGCCCACTACAGATGAAAACAATCAGGGATCAATTAATAAATGGTGCTGCTTTCCACCGCTGCGAGACTGTGATTACAAAAGGGATCGAAACATAGATCGACTCAGGAAAGACCACCTTGCTGGCTTGACAGGGTCACAAAACCACCAAGGAAGTCATTTATTATTGCTTTTCATTAAAGAAAGGTTATGGTCATCTTTCTAATTACTTTTCTTACTTAGGACTGCTAACTTTTTCACAGATTGCTTGTCCCTTGTACTGACCTCTGTATAAAATCGATACATATTTGCATTTTTTTTGAGCTCATTATGGTGAAACATAACACAGACTTAAAATAAAACATGTCTTTGTAAGAGCAGGCAAGCACTGAAAATACTGATGACAAAGGTTTGGTTTTACTCTTTTTTTTGTTTCATTGATTCTTCCATATATTCTTGCGAAATTCATATATTATGACTATGCTTCCCATGAAGTTGCTATAGGATGCTTCAGAAAAAATGAAGCCAGTATAATATGTGAGTCATTCTCAGAACTAAGATACTGTGTGGATTGGGGGTTTTTTTTGCTTATATGTTTGAGTTACTAAAGATCACCAAAACATTATATAAAAGCAAACAAACACCTTTATCTCTTTTTCTTTGTGTTGAACTATGTAGCTATCCAAAGCCCTTTTTTTTAAATGAAAAAAGGAACAGACACCATGGAATTTGGAGCTAAATATGGATTAAGGTTATATGTTTTGATGAAAGACTACTGTTAGCAGAGTAATTTTGTTTGCAGAATCAAGATTGGAGTCCAGTTTCTTCTTTGAATACTAATTTTTGTCCAAACTCAATCTCTCCTCATAAGGCAGAAAGTTACATATTTAGCTCTGTTCCCAGCTCTATAATCTTAAAGGTCTCAAAAACAACTGTCAACTTTGTCAGGAGCTGAGACATAGGGATCCTACTCTAAAAGGCAATACTGGCTATGGCACCTTTTAATAATACCAGGAACATTTAACATTTCAGGTAAAACAGCATCTTGAATTGTGATCAGTATACACCAAGGAGAAAGACCGTAAAATTCTAAATGGTTCAAGGTGATTATTGACTATCTTTGTCAAAGAATTATGTTTAACCAATGGTTTGAAACAGTACAGTTGGAGAAAGTCTCCTCATTGCATCTTTGCCTTCCATGTTTGTTTTAAATACATATTTATAGTGATTATTTAAAATAGGGCAACTAAGCAATTCACATGATTAAGAAAATGTAAAGGAAGAGAAAATTCACAGTAGTTTGGAGGGAAATAAGGCAATATCTTTGTTTTGAAATCAAGACTGACAAATTAAACCAGATGTATTTTTACAAATGTTTCTGCATGACTGCATGGATTTGAAAACAGTAACCACTGGACACATTTTTATACATTGTAAAGTGGTATTTGATTTAGTAGTAAGGAATGCTAAATACATGCTGGACTGAATTAGCAGAGGCAGAGCTGGTAAATTGAGGAAACTGGTTATCTCCATTCATTCAGCATTTATTAATTCTATATGTCTAGAGTACTGCATCCAGTTTTGATCTTCCAATCTGCAAAAGACATGACAAAACTGGACCAAGTGCAATGTAGAGCCACTACAGTGGGGTCTTGGAGCAGTTTCCCTATGAGAAGAGGGTGAGGGAGCTGGTCTTGTTCATCTTGTAGCAAGGACATCCTTAGGTACACCAGCCAGCAGCTCCCCTACGTGGGGAGGCAATGCAGAAGGAGCCAGGCCCTGCACAGTGGCACAAGAGGGGAGAAAGGGACAATGGGAATAAATTGAACCAAGAGAGGTTCTCACTGCACATAAGGATAAACCTTTTCCCCACAAGGACACTCAGACCATGACACAGGCTGCCCAGACTGATTCTGCATTCTCTCTCTCTCTCTATACTTGGGAGTGGATAAGAACCTGATTCAACCATGTCTGCCCGCATACTTTGTGGTGATCTTGCTTTCAATAGAAGTTTGGACTGGGGATCTCTTAGGCTCCTTTCCAATCTGAATTATCCTTTTATCGTCTGAAATAACAGCAAACATTTAAGGTTGTCCTAAAAATTATTATTGTTTGTATTTTATTTGCTGCTTTAAAGGACTTGCCATTTTATTCTCTTACTGACCAAAGTTTATCATTTTCACAAGTCAGTGAATACAGCCATTCCAAAGGGATCTGGTTCTGCTCTCAGGTGTACTTGTGATGAATATGCAGCAACTTGACTGAATGTAATACTTGAGATACATTATTTGAGTCTGGAAGCTTAATAGACTTATGCTAGATAGTGGCCATCTGAGATAAGAGCAGAATGTAATCTTCAGACTGTAGCATTGACTATGACTAAAGGGATTTGTGCTATGTAAGCAGAAAGCCTGGAGAACTTTGTCTTCTCGTTCACTGTAAATCATTATGAAAAGCTGATGAGTGAAGTGCAGATCTTTCTCTAGGTACATTTTTTTCCATGATGAGAACAGCAAACAGAGCTGATAAAATATTTTTGGCAGTATGTTAAAATTGCCACAGCTCTAATTATTTGTATTCATGGTATAGTCTTAAACTACCAGTAGCTATAATTCATCATATTTCTAATTTTACAGATGCACAGATGGCTGTCCACTCTAGTGGTCGCAACATTAGTGAGTTAAACATGGAATAGCATGATTGATTAAAAATTGTAATCAGGCATTACTCCTTGTAATTGTGATTAATATGAGTTTACTATTTCTGACAATAATTACTTTTCTTCTTTCTTTTTAACAGAGGGAATAGAAAGTAAGTAGATTACAGGCTTAAAAAATCAAGACTTTAGGGCCAAATGAACAATTTATTTTAACTGCAAAAAGAGAAAACTGCTGTTTGTACTTTGCTTTTTTGATGGTTTAGGAATTCCTCTTATCCTTTTGATACCAGGTGGCTGTTTTTTCAGGACTAGCAATTGTTCCCTGTGGGAAAGTGACAGCTAATAATTTACTTGTATATTTTTCTCTATAACTTTTCAATATTTTTTTGCATATTTACCCTATCAGTAATGCCTAGTAATATGATAGGGTTTCTTAGTAATTTTAGGCATTCCTTTGAAGTTAAAAAATTCATATTACCTGAGGCAGTTAAAAATTAATGGACTGATTTCTATTAATGTTTTTTTGCATTCATCAGAAACACAGTTAACTGGTTCATTTAGCTTTGGGTCCTGCTATTGTTTCTTTCATATAGGATCCTCATGGTCAAACATAAATCAGGCCTGTATTGTGAAGGAATCCTTGACTTCCATATGGCTCTCTTTTCTTTGGAAGATTTTGTGAAATTTACACTTAAATTGATACTATGACTCTATTGTTTAATTTGCTTAAGTATTGGTATTATGGAGCAATGTTTTGGTAGCAGGTGAGCTGCAGGGGTGGCTTCTGTAGAAGACACCACAAGGTGCCCCCTGTTAGACACAGTTTCATCCAGCTCCAAATCCAGCTAGACAAAGCTGAGCCTGGCAGTGACAGCGGTGGTGCCTCTGTGTAAACATATTTAAGCAAAAGCATAGAACAGCTGTGAGATAAAGGAGTGAAAAAATGTGAAACAGCCCTGCAGATACCCAGGACAGTAAAGAGGGCAGAAGGAGCTGGAGAAGGTGCTCCAGGAATCAAAGCAGAGATTCTCCTGCTGTGGGTGGGGAAAACCATGGTGAAGCAGCTGTGCCCCTGCAGACCATGGAAGTCTAATGTGGAGCAGAGATCCACCTGTATCCTGTGAAGGATATGCCCTGAAGCAAATGGCGATGCCCTGAAGGGAGCTGCAGATCATGGAGATCCCACGCAAGAGCAGACTCCTGGCAGGAACTGCAGCCCATGGAGAGAAACCCAAGCACAAGCAGGTTTTCTGGCAAGAACTGTGACCCTCTGAGGGACCCACTCTGGAGCAGTCTGTTCCCTGAAGGAATGTATACTCTGGAAAGAACTCATGCTAAAACAGTTCTTGAAGGACAGTAGCCTGTGGGAGGCACCCTATTCTGCAGCAGGGTAAGAACATGATAAGGACCCGTTATGGTAGGATACAATTTATTCATTTTTATATCCTCAGTGAAACATTTTCAGTCTTCATCTTTCCTTTTGACACAAGATGTAGTCTTTCAACAAGCTGTGGGATGCAGGCAGTGAAAATAGAAGAAGGAAACTAAACATAACATTTGGGCAGAGTTCACAGAGAAGGGTTTCTGATTCACAGCATCTCTTGTACTGCCTTTGGCAGACAGATCTTACGAAGCCCAAGGCAGAACTTAGAGCTACTTCCCTTGAGTAGAATACTTACAGTGGGCCTCTTTGGTCTTCTTACCACTGTGTCTCCAAAGGTGAAACAAGCAAGTACAGTTCTTTCCTTGGCTGCAAGAGAGTTTAGATTTTCTATTATTTTACTCTCCCCACATCCTCCTCTTATTTTAATTTTCATGTCTCCAAGACATATTACTTTTTTTCTTCTGATATCACTGATCTGATATGTACCCATATGATGCTCTTGTTTCTTTTTGTGTGGTTGCCTTTGACTAGGCAACTAATTTCATAATAAAAATAATGAATGTTTCTAAGGAAGAACTTGTAGAATTTGTATTTGTAGAATTTAGCAAATAAGTAGAATTTGCTAAAGTTGACAGAAATTTTCTTTCCAATTAGTTAAAAAAACCCCAACAACATCTTCATCTTTATTTTCTGCTTAAGAAAGTACACTGAATATTATCTTAAGTTTTAATTTCAAGTGGATGGTACTTTCTAAGACCAATGATTCCACTACATTCATTGCAGCAGAAAGATGGATGATAAGATGTCATGTGAAGAGGAAGGCTGGGTGTTAAGACTTTGGTGGCTATGTGCAACTTTTCCCGAAAGATGATCAGTCCTGTTTAATTACAGCTGGTATGTGCTGTATCACATGGTGTTGAAACCTGCTATCATGAGAGATGGCTAATTGGCTATTTGATTAATAGCTCTCCACCAGACTCCATCTGTAGTGAGATTTAGCCTACTGTTCTCAAAGCTGGGGGAGACATACCTCACCACAGCCTATCTGAGCAGCTACATGGAGCAAAATCATTACAGAGGGGAAAAAACAGTTATGATTGAACAAAAGGTTTCAAGTATACACAGCCATTGTCAAAGGGTTGTAGTTCTTTGCCACTGACTTCAAAGTCTTTTTGCAATGGTACAGTGTCTAGTTTTTCCTTTAAAGAAAGCATTTCCATTTTCTTGCATTATAAAGAGAAAAGAAAGAAAATACCCCTCACAACCAAAAAAACTCACCAAAACCACAGTACTAGAAAAGTTTATAATATGAATGATGATGTACCTCTAGGTTAGTCAAAATCAATGGGAGAAGGGCAGTACTATATAGCCAGCTGCAACCCCAGAAGCAATGCAATAGTAAAGTGGTCTGTGGCCCTAACTCCTCTTTTATGTTACTAAGAGACAAGTGTAGCTGAGCAGGCAGTTGTCTGTGCATTGCAGTATCTAGACTTTGAAAAGTGTTTTAACAAGCTGGCATAGGATGCTAGTTAAAGTAAAGCCAGGACTTAACAGTCTTTTATTGCAGCTACTAAACAAATGTGGGGGATGTCAGTGAACCAGATCTACAAATATTACATTCTATGGATATGTCTTCTTACCCTGATGATTTTATTTGTTTGTTTGCAATACATATGTTAACTTGGGAAAAATGACAATGAAATGAAAAGAAATAGCCTATAAAACACTTTTGTCAGAAAAGTAAGCTGAAAAGAATAAAGCACATACATAAAAATTATAAAGATCATGGATTAGCTTAGGTTTGGGGTTTTTTTGTGCCAGACTAGTGCTAACAGGTCTGTGAATGGAGGTCAATATAAAAAATGCATTTGTATTACCTATTCTAGAAAGTAAAGAGAAGTGTATTAAAAACTGTTGTAAATTGCTTCACAAGGAAGCATCAGCAGTGCCCAGAAAAGAGCTACACAGCAAGCTTTATATACTTGAATCCTAGCCACTAACTCTATATACTTATTAGCTATCCTTTTGAATTCTATAGTTCTCTAACAATAACAACAAAAAAATCCAAACAATTTCATACAATTTCTTTACAGTTGCCCAATTTTTTGAAGACTTTCAAAGAGGCGTGAATACTGAGAAAATATTTAGACAGGCACAGTGGAATGGTCTTACAGAACAGGTCCTTCTGGATAGAGAGTCCATAGAGAGACAGTGGTAAAGGCTGATCCAGGTGTATTCAGCTTTAAATTTGGGTCTTTCTGTTAAAATTTCACCTTCTACTTAGATCTGTAAAGATCTGCTCCATCCATCCATGTCACAGCAATACAGCTTTTTCTCACCTAATAGAGAACAGCTCCTGGTATAGTGCTCTATACTTTAAATATACCTAGAGAAGATATTCCTTCCTAAATATATAGGCTCCTTTACCAGTGTACACAGAAATTCCAGCAGCAGTAATACAGGAATAGAAGCAGCACATCCACCTGGACATGAAATAATTCTCCATTTGATTTTGGATCTTTAAGGAAAATTAATGCTAAAGTGAAAATTTTATTCTTCTGAAGAATCTCATTCATATCTTTCACCTACTTCTCCCAGTAGTTATTGTATTTTTGTATTTAACAAGGTTGTTGCAACTTTAGAAAAATACCCATCTCTAATTTCTTAAACCCTCTTTTTAGCAGAAGAATTTTTATTCTAATAGTTTAAATTTATAGTTTAGCATAAATTGTGTTTTCATTTTTTTTGAGAGTGTTTTTATATATACAGAGACATATACATGAATATATATGCAACTTTACTAATCAAGGCAAACTAACAGAAAGAATTCCATGTATGCATGATATACACAAATTGTGATATATGTTATGTTAAAAACACTGCCATATCTGCCCTCCTTTTATCAATAGTATAGCCTAACATACACTGTGAGACTATCTATTTTCAACACTGTTTTTCTGCTTATTGTATATGGATCATAGAAAGATGTATAGGGAAAAGCAGATACCACAGCTGTTTCATCTTTTTTCAATTAAGAACCCTAAGGCTTCAGTATTTTTCACTTTCTGTGAAGAATTAGGTGTTTTTTCAATACATGTGCAGGAACAGCTTACAATACTAAGGAAAAAAAATTTGTTGTATTTCTCATTTAGGCTATAAAATCAGTTAAAAAAAAAAAGAAATCACTGGCAAATGAAGTTTCATTCTGTAAGTCCTAATTTTCAAAGCAGAATTAGATTTCGGTTAGAAACAGGAAATATGGACTACCTAATTGTAGAAGAAATTCTTATGCTTTTTTTTTGCTTTTTTTTGTTAGGATGACAGTATATTTAGTAAGATCTGTTAAATATTATATACATAGAAAATAGCAGGGTGGTTTGGTTTTTTTTTTAAGTAGATATAACAACAGAAGATGTGATTTAGAGACATTGGATTGAAAACCAGGCCTAAGCACGATTTACCATGTATACTTTCACTAGCCTAAATTAATTTTGTAACCATCACTAGAATTGGGGATTTTGCAATATATCTACACCAGCCAGTTGAATTTGCCATGGACATTGAGAAGGATTTCCGTGTTAAGGATTAAACAAAGGAACATATTTGATAAAGACCATATCTTCAGAGTAGAGGATTGAAATGTTGGAAAATATCAAGGAACACTGATATTAAAAAAAAAAAAAAAGGAGGGGAGAATTATAACATGAGTAATAATATAACAAGATACTCAGTCAATTTTTTGATTGAACAGTGGTGACATATTTGTGATTCTATTTTTATGATTAATTTAGTATAGCCTGTATCCACTGCAATCTTATGTGTGCCCTAGTGTTGTATACATACACACGATAGCACACAGTGTAGGTGCATGCAAATCACATAAATGCATGTAAGCCACCAGGAAATAACCACAATATTACAGATGAAAAGAAAGGTTGTCCTATAGGCCTTGCAGAGTAGTGCCTCAAAGGAGTCAAATTCGTCAAGGGTTTTCTTGTACAGCTCTCTGCTGACAGCTGTGCTGTTTATAATCTTTTTTCCCTGAAAACCTCTGCAGTATCATTCAGATGGAGTCCACTGCCTAAACATTTCTCAGTCACGAGGAGTACACATACCATTATGTCCAGTCTTGTTTGACTTATCCATCAATAACTGGGATGAAGGGACAGATGCCTCCTCAGCAAATTCACTGATGGCACAAAGTTGGGAGGAGTGGCCAATACCCCAGAGGGCTCTGCAGCCCTTCAGAAGGAGACAGACAGAGAAGAACTGTCTGAAATTCAACAAGGGCAAATGCAGGGCCCTGCACCTGGGGAGGGATAACCCCACACACCAGTACAGGCTGGGGGCTGACCTGCTGGAAAGAAGCTCTGTGGAGAAGGACCTGGGGGTGCTGGTGGACAGCAAGCTGTCCATGAGCCAGCAGTGTGTCCTTGTGGCCAAGAAGGCCAATGGTATCCTGGGATACTTTAGGAAGAGCATTGCCAGTAGGTTGAGGGATATGGTCCTGCCTTTCTACTCAGCCCTACTGAGGTTGCCTCTGGAATGCCGTGGCCAGTTCTGGGCTCCCCAGTGCAAGAGAGATATGGAGCTCCTGTAGCAAGTCCAGTGGAAGGCTACAAAGATAATATGGGCCTGGAGAATCTCTTGTTTGAGTATAGGCTGAGGGAGCCGGGCCTGTTCAAATTCAAGAAGAAATGACTGAGATGAGATCTTATCAATGCACACAAATATCTGAAGGGAGGCTGTCAAGAGGATACATCCAGGCTGTTCTCAGTGATGGCAATAGGACAAGAGGCAATGGGCAGAAACTGAGGCACAGGAAGTTACACCTTAACATGAGGAAGGACTTTCCTGTGAGAGTGACCGTGCACTGGAACAGTTTGCCCAGAGAGGTTGTGGAGTCTCCCTCACTGGAGATACTCAAGAACCCTCTAGACACATCCCTGTGCCATGTGCTCTGGGATGACCCTGCTTGAGCAGGGAGGTTGGACCACATGACCCACTGGGATCTCTTCCAACCTTACTCATTGTGTGATTAACATGCCAACATACCAAATTGCCTAAATTATGGTGATTTATAGTGATTTTTAACTTTTCTATTTATCTTCTTGCTTTACTGTCCTTTTACTATTAGAACACAGAGGAATAGGAAAAAATGGTGAAATGAGAATCAGTAAAAGCAAAACACTTCAAGAAAATGCCTGAGGGGATGAAGAGCTATACAATGGTGATAAAAGTGTCATCACTTTTCAGTAAATAGATCTGTCCACTGGAAATGCTAACTAGCCTCAATTTTCTGGAGGTCTTGAACAATGTGAGAAATACCCCCACAAAATAAATGTTAGTGTTTAAAAAAAATTTATTTAATATTAATTCTGAGTGATTGGCATCACATAATATAACTCTACTGAGACCAGGAAAGGCCTAAGCTTTAAGCTTGTAGTTTTTTGAAATAAAAGCCAGACAGAAAAACAAAGGAAAAAATCTTACAGCATAGCAATTTTAACTGAGCTGAACTCAAATGCTTCATCTTACCAGTGCTTTGCAGATCAGAAAGTTATTACGAATTTAAAGCAATGTATTAAGACTAATAAGAATTTATTATGTGTGTGACCTAATATTAGAGATTAGTAATTTGAATGAAAAATGGATGTGTGTCTATTTATCTATGGGCAAATTGACTCACTTTATGACCTTTCTCCACTTATCTATAACTCAATGTATCTATATTTAAGCCAGAATTGTCACACATTTTACATCGAAGAATCTTACCTGATTGCACTAAAGTTACCCAATAAGACCCAAGCTGAGCTCTGTCACGTGATTTACATCACTCATAATTATGCTCATTGTCACAATACACTCTCTAGAATCTTGGTTATGTCTTTCACCTTCTGACAAACCGGTTTTCTGTATGCATTGATGCTGATGAATTCCTATTTGAATGTGCAGTTCTTGAAAGTGTCTTAAAACCTCACCTGTGATTTTATTTTTTTTAAAGAGAATTTTAAATTATGTTTTTATTCTGTGACAGGTAAGAAGACACTGATGCATTTTGTTGAAAATACTGACCTGGAGAATACATAAAGACTGTGATAGTAAAAAACATAATCTTTCAAGTGACAATTTTCAGGGTTCTGACCCCTTAGAACAACTGGCCATTATAATGTTTTTATATGATTTAGAGTATGAACTCATTCTTGTATTTAACTCTTGGCAATCGTTTTTCATCAGTTTCTTAGGGACAACCTAGCATTGCAGTGTGAGATCCAAAATTTTTATTTCTTTGATTCTGACCTAGCTATCTGTTTCCTGATAGTAATTTCACTTACAGAAAACAAAGTTGCAGATAATGCATATTTTTAGTGCTGAGAACACTACCAAGGTATTACAATTACAATGATTCTCCATCTCCTTTGTTTTCTTTGAGTATATGAAAACAACATTTTATGGGATTCATTATTTGTTTCCTTCCTGAACCCCTTCTTAACTCAAAGTGAACTTTCTTTGAAAGATTGGGGGCCATTTGCTTTTATTACATTACATCTTTCCTATGTTCATTAAAAGTAAAGATCTGCACAAAGTAAAACCTTCCTGAGAAATCAGAAATAAAGCAGACACAAAAGCACATGAAAATTAATATATTCAAATAGCTCTAGCAAAACTCTGCAGCACCTTGTGAAAATGAAGTGTAGCAAGAAATAAAAAAATATTTTTTCCATCTTTTCCTCTACTCAACTGCCAATCACATTTACAGCTCAGTTAATGTGATTTTCACTATTACAGGTTGCACTGTGTCTGGCTGGGATGGTGCTAGCTTTCTTTATAGCAGCCCATCTGGTGCTGTATTTTGGGTTTGTAGCTAAACCAGTGTTGATAACACAACAGTATTTTGACTGAATAGTACTTGCACAGCATCAAGGCTTTCTTTTTCCCCCCCACTGTGGTCTCCCAGAATTAGGCTACAGGTGGGCAAGAGATTGAGAGGGGCACATCCAGGGCAGATGACCAAAACCAGCTAAAAAGATATTCCATATCATGTCATATGATCAGCAGCAAAACCTGCATTAAAGGAAGAAGTGAGGGGACTTTTGTTTTCCAAAATGGTTACTGCTCAGTCATCAGCTCAGTTGTGAAAGGTTGTGATTGCCTCTGCATCCTTTGCATTCCCAACCTTTCACCTACTGTCTTTATCTCAGCCTATGAGGATTTGTGTTTCTTTAATTATTTTGGTGTGGGCTGCCTTTTTGGTTGTTTTGGTTTTTTTGTTTGTTTGTTTGGAGGGGGAGGGGTGGTGAGTGGCTTTCTTTTGTTTGTCTTTTTCTTCTTTCTATTCCTCCTCCTGCTAGGAGACACGAATGAGCAAGCAGTTGTGTGGATGATCAGCTGCTGGGCAGTGTTACCCCACTACACAACTTGAAGTCCCCGGCTGTGCTCTGGCTTGGGAGCACACACCTCAGAGCTGGCCTGAGCTCGTTTCAGCTCCTGACTCAAGCCCAAGTGCCTGCTGCCTCCCTGCCTGAGCTCTGCCCGTGCCTCTGAGGAAGCAGCTCACTGTGCAGCAAACAAGAGCCCCTGGAGAAGGCTGTCAGGGCACGGTCACAGCTCATCCGGGAGCAGAAAGCAAGCAGCAGCCTGGAACAAGAAAACAAATAATCTCAAGGAAATGCCAAGACTCAGGAGGAAAGGAATGCTCCCATCAGTGGTGAACTTCTCCCTGTGTAGGTCCCGGGGTAGCAGGAGCTTGCTGTGACCCCTCACTTTCGATGGATGAAGATCACCCCCCACCAACATTTGGGGAGAGCACGTGAGCTCAGCAGAAGGGGTAACCAGCAAGACATGTAAATAAAACTATTTTAACTTTATTTCTGGAGAGGCTGCTTCTCATTGAGACTATTAAGATGCAAATATTAATAGGAATGTCAAATTAACTTCACATATGTAATGTGATCTCTTTTGGTCATAAAAAGAACTAATAAGACTACTACCATTATTCCATGAAACTCAGATTCCAGGAATGGCAACAGAAACATGCTTCTGCTTCAAGCATAGCAAAACTGGACATAAGTGATAACATTCCTGCAATGAAAATATTTCAAAGTAGCATTTCTAGGAATCAAATCATCATACAGCTGTCAATAGATATTTTTCAGGCTACTATTTGCAACTGATACTTGGCCTCATACCTTCTTTGTTAAACTAAACCCATAATTTTAGACTGAATTTTTCTGGTAGTAGTAAAGAAAAATATATTTCCAGGTAATGTTGTTGTATTGGTCGCCACTTAAAGAAAAGAAACTCCTGAGGATATGAAAAAGGTGCTTAAGTAAAATGTTTATGAATTTCTGCAAAAGGATATTAAAATTAAACAGCAGTCTGATGTGTAGCAGTGATATTTTCCTTTTAGAAATTCTTAGTCATCCACTGCACAGTCACTCACTGAAACTGTTGAGATTTAATTGTGTATCTAAGTGGATAACCTAAGTACTCCTGGTTTACATTCCCGATTTAATATTTCAAAAATTACATCACTATATATTACCGTATCTTGCATTGGACTGCAATAAAACAAGCCGTTGAGAGAGTGGTTACTATAGATATCCATTATAGATGGATATTATTGTATTATAAAGTAAAGGCCATGTCTTATCATGCAATCATAAAAATGCCTGTCAAGACTACAGCTGCTGATTCAGTACTGGCTCATGGGGCCAGAGTGGCTGGAAACATGAAATGCCTAAGAAAAAAATAATTTGGCTGTCCTCTAAGTTTGTTCTTTCTTGTTAATAAAAATTCTTCCTTTTCTGGGATGTACTAACAACTAGAATATTAGAGGAGATGTGGCTTGCATCCCTTCAGTTAAGGGTCTGGCAGTATTTACTGGAAATACAGCACTCCTGGCTTTGTAGGCTTATAATTGAGCTGCAGAGATCCATATTGTGCTAGAGCTTTTATGAGCTCTTCTTTATTTTCTTAGGGGTAGAAAAAAAATGTGCAGATGCAGCCAGCAAAAAAAAAAAAAAAAAAAGAAAACTCCAAAGTTGAGTCCAGTGCAGTAAACCCAGTAAATTCTCCAGCATGTCAACATCAGAATAAAAGGAGCTAAATTGGTTTGCCTGCCTAGTATGTTCCATGTACAGCAGCTATATACAATCCAAACTCAGTGGCATCATGGGGGAACGGGCTAATTAGTAAGACCTAGCAAGAGTAAACAGACTGCACAATTACCTGGTGATTTCTGCAAGTCAAAGAGCTGATTCACACTGCTTCCTGTATAACCTCCAAAATAAAGTGATTATCAAGATGTGCGGTATAGCTACTTCTGTGCAATCATTGAACTCCTCTGTCTTTGAAAGTTAGTCATCTAATGGTTCCTTACCCTCAGAAAGGCCACTATAATTTTGGACAGTTCACTTTTCAGTAAGACACAGGAATTAAAATAGTAGTCTTATTTCTAATTTTACTGATTTAATGAAGTTTGGTTTTGCTTGTGAACCTTAAACTTGAGGAAACAAATGGTAGTCTTCACGCAATAAACTAATAATGGAATAACTAGCAAATATCAAGAATTCCCCTCTGACCCAGCTCCCTCTTTTACAACAAACCTTAAAAAGTTAATATATGCAACTATCATTTCAGTAGGGGTTTTTAGTAGATTTATATTAGTTATAGACACTTCAAAACTCTATGTATAAATATTTTGCAAAACTTTGATTAAACTTTCATTGTTTATCCACAGTCTGCCCTTCCAAAGGCAGGTTAATCCTTTTACCTTCACATTTTACAATGGCAGAACCTTTCTATATGGCTAGGGGAAAATAGTTTCTTTCTACCTTTTCCATTGATTTTTTAATTCAAATCCGTATTTTTAAAGAACACAGTCCAAAGCACAAAACATTACTCATAACAATTTTGTCAGCCCTCAGATTTCAGAAATCACAATGCAGGCCACTAGGGCAATGGACTAGGTCTTAGAAATCCTGGATGCAACACAAAAACATGGAAAATACTTTTCAGTTCTGGTTTGTTTTTCAGCTTTCATTAGAGATCTTTAGGTTCTCGGTCACTGCAGAGCCCCCAGATCATCTTTTGGTTCCTATGCAAAGGATGAAAAGATGTAACAAAAGAATACATTCCCAAACTCTTTTACATTAATCTTGCATGCACCTAAGTCAGTTCTTAGGAAATGCTTATGAAAGGATAAGTTCCTAAACTCAGTAAAATTTAGATATCAACTTCAAGAAAATGTATTTCACTCTTCTTCAGTTTCATAGCCAGCGGTATTAAAATTGGCAGCAAAGCTTTGCCATTCCTAACTGAAACAGACTCTTCTCTATTATACAAATGAGCAAAAAACAAAGGTAAAAAGAACCAAAAGAGACTTCTTCATGTTCATTAGTTAGAGAGCACACATGAATGTAGTTGGAAAACTCAAATCCAGTTCTTTGAGGTACAGCAGACAGCTACAAGTGTGGGGTTCCTACTCTCTTCCATACCAAGTTACATATAAGAACCAGTGGTATCATTCACCTATTCTACAAAATGATTATTTTGAGATCTTAAAAAAAAAAAAAGAGAGAGAGAGAGAAACTAAAAACTAAGCTATTAAAACCCTTTGAGAGTTACCAAGATTTTCTTGTGCTATTATATGCTTCAAACGAGGAATTCAAGGATCTTCTGGCTTTTCTTGTGTATACAGAAGTAATCCAGGGAGCTTCCCCCAACCAAATATCTGTTTTTCATATTTCACAATACCTACAGACATTTTTAGCACATTCCTTTGGCATCACTCATATGACTCATATAGATTTAGGCATTTTAGTTTTCATTTTACTTTCAAGAATGTCTGTTGACAAATAGCTAAGAAGTGGTTCAAACTCTGCATAGTTTCCACTTTATCATCTCAACTTGGCTGAAGTAAAGAGTGCACATGAAATATTTATATTACATACCAGAAATCCTTCCTGCAGAGAAGCAGGAGAAGACCAGATTCAGTCCTGGCATGGTTCTATAGCACTTTACAAGCATAACTTTTACTCCTACTACTAGAGACCAAAATCTCAGGCACTCAGCCTTACATTTTGCTAGAAGACACCTCTTATTTACTTCACTTACAGCAGTTAATTCTGATATAAAAACAAATAAGTCACTATAAGAGAGAAAGTCAGACAAAGTTTTCACGAGACAATTTAGTACCTAGGCATCTATCCTCTCAGGAAACAGCAAGGGTCAGCTTCTCCCTGAGGGCTGAGAAGCAAAGGGGAATACCATGGCTGGCAGAGACAGAAGCCAGAGCCTCACCTCACAGTACCCAACCAAGACAAGCAGGACAAAACCTCCAATGGTGGCTCAACCCAACATCATAAGGCAACAGCACGGTGATGAGAAAAGTTTGGTTGCAGTCAGGATCAAGTTCATCGGACCTGCCAGGCACAACCAAGGTCAAGTCACCCCACAGGTCAAACTCCAGCTCCAGCGTCCCCATAGCCAGGCACAATTAAGCAAGACCCCCACAGCTCAGGGACAGAGGAGGTGCTGAGGGCAGAGCTTAAATAGAGCTCCTGGCCCCTGGCTGTGGGTGGAGGCCCTAGGTGGGGCTGACGGGGGTCATTAAGGCTGACAAGTGCTCGCATTACCCTGACATATTCACTGTCTATCCTAAAAGATTTCCTGTAGGTACTTGTGACTGTAGCATCTGACTACTTCAAATGGACATTATTAGAGATTTTTGTCAAGATTTCACAGCTTTTTTTTTTCTTTTCTCATGGAATAAAGTTTGCATTCTGGATTTTTTATACATTATTATTTCTGATTGCCCTATCTTTGTTCTTTTTTGTTTGTTTGTTTGGTTGGTTTTGTTTTGTGTAAATTATGAGTTTGTTTTGTTTGTTGTTTAGAAAATATAGAATTTGCTTGATTAGCTGTTCATTTTTTCCACTTCTTTTCACTGTACATTGAAAAACTCTGGTTCAGTCAAGCCTGATACACCAGGCTGGTGCTATGACACTGCCTAAAAGGCTTCAGGGATTAACATCATTTTTGGAGACATGCATACAGGCTCTGCTATGGCCACAACAGCCCCAGGAATAAAAGGTCCTTTCTAATTGAGCTATGAATGTAGTAAAACCAAAGAACAGCAAGGCTGAAGGGAATCTTATTTTCCTGAGCAGTCAAAACCCCACAGGATACACAGAATCAGAGAGAAAACTGACAGTAACTTTTAGATTTCTGGCAACTGCTGTGAGCCAAACAGCTGCTGCTGACAAACCAGGGAATACAGTATCTCCCTTCTGCCCTAGTATCCCATATCTCAGCTGTAAGGTACAGCTGCACAGTTACTTCCAGGTGGAAATGAGTGTGTCCTGGATATATTCTAAGCCTGAAGGACGGGATGATTTCCAAACCAGAAGACGTGTTGCCAAGTTAGCATGATCTTGAGCTATTAAGCCATGCTGACAAGCTGCGCATAAAACACAAGTAGATGCCCCAAGGGTAAGGGCTGAGTTTTTCCTCCCTTCCTGCAGAGTGTTGTATGGATTTACATCTAATTCCCAGTTCTTCATATGTATCTTGCCTGCATCTGTGTGTTGATAGGACAGCTGTTTTCAGTGTTTTAAGGATGTTTAGGCATTTCTCAAGTGAATTCATGCCCAGTGTCAAGAACAGAGACTCTTGATTCTTAATATATAACAAGAAGATAAAATATCTTAGTCCATTACTTGCTCCAGAATATATTTGTATATTCATTCTCAAGGAAGGGTTAAAAATTCCTACATACATAGGTATTTTCTGTTATTTGCTACCACTAAGTTGTTGAATAGCAGGAGCTGTTTAAGTTTTTAAGAGGAAAGAAAAAACCCCAAACATTTAAATGTAGATATTGAAAATAAAAGAAACCCAAAATGGTGTCTCATAGTAGTAAAGAAATATGAGAAATACTCTAAAGGATAAAATTGCTGTGAAGCACTTGAACCAACTAAGAAGTGTTTATAAAATGTTTAACTGCTTTTAAAGTACATGATTTACTTCTAGAAAATGAACTTTATGAGTAGCAAAAGTCATTGTGCAAGAACAGTGTTGTCTATACTGACAATTTTATTGTTACACTCTTAATATTGGTGGTTTTCCTGAAGCTGTGGATTCCATTATTACATTTCACGAGACTCTCAGTTTCAACTTAAAAAAAAAAAAAAATTTTTATTGGTCTTGTGTTTTAGGGAAAAGCATGTTTATATGCTAAATATTCAAAATCCAGAAAACAAATATGGAAATATGTAATAAATAGAGCTTAAAGATTAATAAATTTGCAGGTATTTTAATCTAGTCAAATCTTTTTATAAGACCTTGTTTTAATTTCTGAGCAGTGAGATTATCACTTATACACACTTCTACAACTCCTCTGTTTTGCCATAAGGTATTTGTCACACACAGAGCTGAAACAAAAGCTTCATGTAATGACTTCATTTTATGGTGTATCCTTAGAGGTTTTTCATATTCCAAAATGTTTTTGCAAAAAAGTATCACTATAGTATCAGAACTATGTCAGGAGCTCAAACTTTAAAAAGAAAACTTTTGAAAAAGCCCTTTTTGTCAGGAAAATCATTTCGCCCTGATTCAATTCAGCAAACTTCCCATTCCAAATCATGTCTTGTTTCTGTCTTCTAAATGGAAGCTTCAGAAGTTTCTGTCTTCTAAACTGCACTTATTTCATTTTTGCAAACATAGAAAAAACAACGTGATAATATTTTTTAATGCTTTCTTAATGACCATATTGTTAAATACTTTAGGGGAGATTAAACAGATAAAAGGAACTGAAGACAAACATAGGCACAGAAGTCTAACACTGTATAACACTCCCCATGTTTGCTGTTAACATGAGCATTTCAGAGGCATCTAAAATTGCACACTGTGCAAAAAAAGACACCAGCACTATAGGAGTGTACTGGTTTTAACCTGTTTCTTAAATGTCATCTAAGCCCTGAGAGGAACCTAAACTATACTTCTCTCATTGAAGTCTTAGCAGGTACAGTGCTGTGTCAGGAAAGTTAGATGTCCTCTCCTTCAGGCTTGGAAGGTTTGAGCTGATAGCTCCCTCCTCTTAGACCTGGCCTTGACTTTCATTGTCCCTTTGGAAGAAAGTGTGATGAGTAATGCAAGGAACATAAAGGAAGTATTACTTTAGTTCCCATTCCTAAAATTGTTCTCTTTTTAATCAAGTGACCACTGAAGTACCCCAGCTCCTTGGCAGATGCAGAAGGACAATCCCTCGTACTCGCTCCTCAGACTGCAAGAATCAGACAGACAGAGTTTGCAAATCCTAGTATTCTTGGTAGGTTTTAGGACAATTTATAATTTTGGACTGTGCAAAAATATAGGCTCTGAGATTCCTGTTCATGTTAAACATTTTATTTAGTACGTACTAGTATCCTAGAAAGCATATTTATTTTGGGAAAACTTTGAAACAGTTTGCTGAGGTTCTAATTCATAAGCTTGAGAAGTTTGAAAATACTGAATGTCAACTTCTGAAAATCAATAATTTCCTTCAGGTTCCTAAGTCTAGTTCCTTTTTATTTTTCTTTCCCCTGAAGGTGGACACCAAAACACCTTTGAGAACTTGTGACTGACTGATGGAAGGCAAAAAGTTAGTCACCCAGTGTACACCAGTGCCTTAAGGGCACATGTCTATATATTCCTGTGTCTGAAAAGTTTTAGAAAATATAGGATTTTGATTCAAGTGTACAGAAGCAAAGAGCCGAGGTTGTTTTAGAGGAATTAGCTTGGAACTTAGGCAGAAAACAGATCACTGTTGGATGTTGCCATCTTTAGATGCTGAAGAAATTTTGCCAGATTTCATCTACCAGCCTGGCAGCTCCTAAATCACAGCGATATTTTTGAAAATGTTACCTACACTTTGTTGTGAGTAATGATAGCTGAGACTCTAGAGAGCAATTTGGAGGTCATTCTGTGCCTGCTGCCTCTATTTCATCAGTCCTCTCATGGGGCGCACTCCATGCTTTGGGAAATAGTTAAGAAATTTTTGTGCTTCTAGTGCTTTGAAGATGAAAACCACTGTAGATTAACAAGCTTTAGGTTGCAATTACTCTGATTATACTTCACAAAATGCTATTTATTTATTTCAAAAGTACCATAGATCTTGTTGATATTCTGATTTTGACCCTGCTGAATAAAAGGAAGGCTAAGCATTTCCAGTTCTTTTCCATTTAGCCATTATTCTTTTCCCTCTATCTTATGTGTTGGTTGTAAAAAACAGAAAGATAGGATGTGTTGCCCTCTTCAATAAAAAATTAGTCTTGGCTACCATCTAACTTGTAATTTACAAAATCTTGTACTTGCAAAATGAGTTGATGTGGCACGATTTGAAGCAGTAAAGATTTTCAGCCTTTTTACATTAAAAATCTTTTTAGTCCTAAAGTAAAATATTCTTCCAGTCACATTTGCTCATTGTAAAATCTTTAACAACCTATGATCCCATCCTGTACTTCAACTCCAGACCATCTTCCAAATCAATTCCTTTTCAAATTCTGCTCTCTGTTCTCTTATCTCTTCCAACATTTTTTAATTCCAGCTAAGAAAGCTCCTTTCCTTTCACCTCTGGCTAAGAAGAAGTGTAGGTGAATGGCTGCAACAATTCACTGCAATTAAACAAGGGAGTTGTCCCGTGGTTTCCCCCTAAGGCCTGATCATAGTCAATGCACAGTCCATGGAAGGGAACAGCTAGAATGGCAGGAACAATTTCCTCTGTCTCTCAGGGAGTAGGAGCTTGTTCAGTCTGTTTGCAATCTAAGGGGATTTTGGCTGCTAACTCCTGCAGTCCTGCACTGACAGTGCACCACAGTGATTTTAGGTGGCAGCCAAGGAACACTCTACTACAGGAGCGCTGAGCTAAGATGCATCTGTGGTCTAGTGCAGCCATGCTAAAAGGTTTCCAAACACATAAGCTAAGAAGCATGTCTAGTCTTTCTGTCTGCAGACTATATTTCTATGTAAACTTTGCATATCTAAATTGAAAGTGCATGTATAGGTTATAATAAGTCTATTCCATCAGTATAGATGACTTTCAATTAAAAATCATGTGAAAACCAGTTGCAAATAGTGATCCATACCACAGCTTAATGCTTTTGCTTCAATTTTCAGCTAATAGCAACTAAGTGATATCCTCTACTCAGAAGCACCAATGCACCAACTCTGTATTGCTTTTGGACAGCCTTCCTGTACAGAAATTAATTCAGAATTTGTCTCACTCTAATACTCAGCAATTATACAGTCAGTAAATAGTGAGCCAGCTAATAAGGCCCAGTAATGCAATGACCTATGATTTAAGACTAAACGTCAGGAATAACAACTAACTTTCTTTCAGGATACACGTGCCTAATATCCATTATCTGTATCTGAGAGAATGCTGTTTAGAGTCGGGTTCCCATCACACTCCGTGTCCTGAAGTGAATAGCAGAGACCAAACTACCAAAATGCAGCCTGTGGGTAAAAGCACTGTGCTGTCTCAGTGAAGAGATGAGTAACTTTGAATACCTAGAGCCTGGATATTGAAGCCCTTTTATGTTAGGTACACTGAGAGGCAGGATCTAGTCTTATCCTTCATAGAATCATAGAATTGTCCTTTAACCAAACACCACCTTGTCAACTCAACCAAGCACTAAGTGCCATGTCCAGTTGTTTATTGAGCTCTCCCAGGGATGGTGACTCCACCACCTCCCTGGGCAGTCTGTTTCACTGCTTGACTACCCTTCCAGTGAAGAAATTCTTCCTGATGTCCAACCTGAACCTCCCCTGGCATGCTGGAGGACATTTGCTTGCATCCTGTCACTAGCTGCCTGGGAGAAGAGGTCTGCCTGACTAAAACCTCCTTCAGGGTAGTTTTAGGTAGCAATAAGGTCTCCCCTGAGACTCCTTTTCTCCAGGCAAAATAATTCCAGCTCCCTCAGCTGCTCCTCATGACTTACTCCACAGACAATTCACCAAATTCATTGCTCTTCTCTGGAGATGCTCCAGCACCTCAATGTCTTTCTTGAAGGGAGGGGTCCAGAACTGGACACAGGACTTGAGGTATAGCCTCAACAGTGCTGAATACAGAGGTGCAATCACTTCCCTGTGGCTGAAAAAATATGTTCACTTTTTTGTGATCTGCTTCAGGACACTAAGTCCTCGTTCCCCTTATGTGCTGATCGACTTTGGCTGCAGAGTACTTAGAGTGCTGGAGGCACATAGAAAGGTTCTTCTGATGGATATCAACAATCAGTTGTTTTTATTTCATAGAACAGTGTGAAGAGCATGGTCTGCATGACAGGAGCTGTGACATGAATGTATTTGATTGAGAAAATCAAGAATATTTTGGGGGATCTGAATCAGGATGAGAGAGCAAGATTCAGTGTTGCCCCATCCTTCTTTCCTATTGCTGAGGAATAAAACAAGGAGCAATCAAACTGACAGTAAAGAAATACTCTGAGAGACCTTATTTACATAGTCTTTCTGGGTTTTCATACTTTCACAAATGTGTATTTCAAGGTATTTGATGACAATATGTGTATATTTCAAATTTTTGCTGTTTATTTTTGTCTTTGCCTTGTAATGATTATGATCTTTCAGGATAAGACAATGGTATTCCATTAACATTTAATATTTTGCTTTGTATGCATTCTCCATCCATGCAGTAAATCAGCAGGTGTTTGAATTGCTGGAAGGCATGTAACCTTGTAACTTTGTAGTAAGTCTGTAGTGAAGAATTTTCAAAATTTTCCTTCCAGGTTAGCAATCTTTCTCAAAGTTTTATTCAGGCATTCAACCTCTCTGTTGTCTTGAAGGCAGAATGTTCTTCGCTGCCTGTATATAAAACCTTTCTGTCTGAGAAAAATAAGATTTTGATGATCTTCTGAAAAAAAAGAGATTTTTGTATGTTGAAAATATTATTATTATAACAGTATGTGTTATTTAAGTTCAGTTTGTAAATTTTATTTCAGATAATCTACCAAGACAGTAGGATAGCAAGTACATCAGTGTGTGACCCTAAGTACCAACAAAAAAAAGTTCTAGCGATGCTTAAAGTTTAGGAGAATTTGTAATTACAGTATGTAAATTCATGCACTTTTAGCATAAGACTAGCTTCAAATTCAGACAACTTTAACTTGAATATGCAATTCTGGCCACCAGCAGAGTTCTCATAGTTTTGTCCCAACAGTTCATGATTTTCATGAAACAATTGTAATCCACTGAAAAATAAACAGTGAAATAGCTAGAGAAATCTTGTAAGGAAAGTTAATTTTATAGAGTAGTGTGCTGTTGTAAAAATGGGTGAAAATATCTGGGAATGTTGGGCCACCTTGTTATCAGGAAATCACATAATTTTCAGATGAATGAGATGTGTTAAATTGTAGTTCTAAATTGCTCTCCTGCACTGTAGTAGGTATGCTTGTAATCTGTGCAAGTACTCTGTATCATTGTTTATCTGGGCATCTGGTAGAGATAAGGGCAGATGAGATAAGCAGCCAAACATCACAATTTCAGTTTCTGTTCCATACTCTGTCATACGTAAATGGAAGTATTCTCACTGATCATCAGGCAAATTGCATTCCTATTTATCTGAATCCTTTTATTTCTAACAATGCAATCAAGGAGCTTTGATCCAATTGCAGTTAGAATCTGTATACCCAAAGACAGTTCCTCCAGTTCCCAAAGCCCTTAAACAATACAGTGATTCTTTTTCACAAGTGGGATACAATTTTTTAGCTGCTTCTCCTTAAGTGTTCTTGACATAAATGTTCTTCTTGGTTTGTCTTCATCAGCTGGAGTAGATGTGAAGCCAACTCAGCTGTCTTGTCAACCATTGTCATAGTGGCAGGTAACATGCAATCAAACTGTAAGTGCTTGTCTGTTCATAGTGAAGTCTTTAATCAGGCTGAAGCTTGTTTGTGTCTTATCTACCCAAAGGCAGGTTGATGTGTTCCTGAAGTAATTATCTCAACAACTAAACATATTAAAAGATAGATAAGAAATAACTCCACTAGAATATCAAAATGTAAGAGAATGTAATGTTTATTTTCTGTGGTGTGAAGTGGCCATGGTAACAATTTCCATTTCTTCTAAGAAATAATGGTCCTAAGGAAGTCAACTGCCTACCTGAAACATTTGGCAAAGTTCAATTTCAGTCTTTCAATGGTGTGGCACTGCAGAATGAACTATGTATCAGGATTACTTTGAAGTGCAATAACATCCAGATGAAACTGAACTTGGAAATGGTCATTGAGAATTATGGACATCTTTTGTCCAAAACACACTTGAATGCTAAAACAACTTTATATAGCACAAACTTAAAATAGAAAAACCCATCATAGATAACAAATGCTGGGACGTTTCTGCTGCCTTATGCATCATAACTTGTTGATGCACAGTCTTGAAAACCAAAGCTACAAAATGTCTTAACATTGTGGATTTCTAAAACTGCTGCAGTGTGTGGCATTCAAACCTGGCTCAGATAGAATAATTGAAGTGTGTCAGATTTCAGCATGGATTTATTTATTTATTTATTTATTTATTTTCGATATTTTGTGCATGAAAACTGGAAAAAGGTAATGTTGCAAAAAAGACTTAGTAATTTTTAATATGGCCCAAACAATTTATTTTGAATTTCTTGAGAAGGAAGAAATAAGACATTTAATGTAAAAATCATGATCATAATCCCCTCATCTGGAATGGGAAATGTCTGGTTTCACACTAGTGCATGAAGCTGAATGCGAGCTCCACAATGGGAGGCCGTGCTAGTCTTAATAAAAGGTGGAATTCAGTTACTTAATATGATACATTGACAATTTTGTAAATTCTACCTTTTTATTCTTAAAGTTTAGTATTAAAAAGGCAAAAAAATTCACTCCTGCAACTCCCCTGTCAATCAAACATGCCTGAAGAAACCTCCTAAATTTAAAATCTGCAAATAGCATGAATTAGCTTATGTTTTCAGTAAAAGTCTAACATTAATTATAAACTTACATGCAATTATATCTTATAGATCATCTGATAGTTTGCATTAAGCTAATAAACTTATACAAAACCATTAATTTTACATCAAATATCCAATTCTGGGTCCAAAATCTACAGATGGAACTTAGAAGTGTTTCTCTGTCATTTCTTTTCTCCAGTTCTCAATGTATTTTTCAAGTTTTCAATACATAAAATAATCTGTCTTTTTGTGGCTAACAAACAATTAATGAGTCTAAAGATACCCTACACTGTCTCACAGATGCAGGGTGGGTATTTTATTTTCTTAAATTTGAATAAGTGTTGTTGGGTCAATAGAATTATTACTACAGGATTAGTGTTTCTCCCATTTAAATTTTAACTGCAGGTCTGTAATATGTTACTGTTGTACAGTGAATTGATTTTTATAGAATAGTTTAATTTACTTGAAAAATGACTAGTGTTTTAATGAATGTGAATTACAGTACATTTAGATTCAATTTTCAAATAATCTATTTTAACTGTGCAGCATTAGTGTGTCACTATTCATTACAGAATATTTTAAGAAGCAGTTTTAATTATTTGGAAAAAAATATTTTACATGTTAGTGAGCATATCTTGAAATTAAGAGCAATATCCGTTTTTAAACAATGTTTTTATTGCATTGTGTATAATTTCAATTTTATTGAAGTAAAATACTTCTTTGCCCCTTGAAGTCAGAGAACTAGAATAGTTCTAGTGTAGTAAGGTATTGTTATTACTCCTCTAAATGTATATATTTTTGTAGTATAAATATTGGTTCCATGAAATTTTCAGCCCTCTGTAATACAACAGTCCTATTTCCAACAGCTAATGGATTTGCCCCTGTTAGGGGTGGGATAGTGGTTTATCATTGTGGCTATATATTAAAGGATCTGGGATCCAATTACGTGCCTGTTTTTCCTATGGCTTCTACATAGCTTAATTTCTTTCACACAATTTTTACCTGGAGTGACTCTTTGGAATATTTTTATGTAATTGTGGGGAAATTAGTCTCTAGCTTGCATCCAGAAAATTGAAAACTGACTGTTCCTAGGGTTTCTTGATTCTTAACCCCACTTCTGCATCTGGAGCAAAACAACAGCTACAGAACAAGATGTAGCAGAATTTAGAGACTTGATGGTTCTCTTTTTCAGCCAAGAAAATGCGTGAAATAAAGTCCTTGGCCGTTCCAATTACTGGCTGACTGGGAATAGGTAACTCCACCTCCTTGGTTATGGAAAAGCATTTAAACATTTTCCTCTACAAAGATAGGATCTTCTGCTATTCAGCGTATAAGAGGCATAAGGAAATTTGAATTCCATCAGTTTAGAGTCAGTTCTCTACTGAACAGAGAATGAGAAATTTTCTTCAATCAGATAATCTCTGAGTAGTTTTACTAGTCAATTTTCACCACTGGGATATTAGTTTTATAATTTTATCTCCTTTGATAGAACAAAGGTTTTCCGATAACATTTTAAAAGGTATAACATACACAAACAATAGACTTCTCCATTAAATCTTTCATCAGATGACTATAAAACTATGTTCTGTGGTGTGGTGTGAAAAATTTTACAATTACAAGATAGATATGTATGTTGAAAGAAGAGCAGCTGCCAAGCAAGGTTTTACTCTGCCTTTGAGGTGCATTTTCATGCAATGACTTTGGTATTTTTCTGTGAATTGTCTTTTCAAATCTAACATATTTGATACAGTTTTTGTTACCTCTGAGGAAATCTAGATTGATCCCCAGGCTTCTTTTTTCATCCAAGAAGAAATTCTCAGCTGTTTTGGAAATGGTTTAATTGTCCCGGGTTTTGTTGTGGGTTGTTTTGCTGGGTTTTCCCCCCTCCCTTTTTTTCTTTTTGGGTTTCTCTTGGTTTTGTTTTGTTTTGTTTCCTTCTTGACTGGACATGGTGAAGAAGTAAGGAAATGTCTATAGCTAATCACACATAGAAAATACAGCGTAATTAGACTTGGAAAGAATGTCTCCAGTATCACATTTAAAGGCTAGAAAGAGAAAATTTCCACTCATAATTGTGATGTCTAGAGTTATCCATCAGTGTAAAGTCAGAGTGAGGTTAAAACACATGCAAGTTTAAAGATTCTATTTGTACCATGATAAAAAAAAAAACCACTACAATGACATCAATATTTTTTTTCCTTTTCCCAGAGAACTTAAACTCTTTCTAGATTGTTTCTATTTAGGTCGAGTTGAAGCAAAAGACCGCTTTCAGTAATGGAGCTCATGGAAATCAGTCAATGGAATCAGAATAAATGCTTCTCTACTGCTGTCTTTAACTTACAGTGGAATATTTCCCCACAATTAAAATACTAATATCTACTATAATTGCACATCAAAAAATATGTATATCAGAAACATAATTAATATGACCACCTGAAAGATTAAAGAACACAATCACTTTTTTTAGCTGAATTCTTTGTTTTGAGTCCCACTCTACTGATTTCTCAGTGCTACTTCAACAACAACAATATTATGAAAATATAATGCTCTTGTAACAAAATAAAGTCATATAATCATAGTCAATAACCATTAAAAAACAAGTGTATGACTTTTATGAGTATATGAAGTTTTGACAAGGAGGAAGAAGTGTTATGTTATAGAAGCCTGTCCACTTTCTCTTTCATTTATCAAAAAAGTTTATTCCACTAGTATATAATAACCTGGCATGGCAGAAAATCCCACTGGTAACCATAACTCTATCTATCATTCATTAAGTTTGTAACTTGGAAGTGTAACTGAGTGAATACGAATATTTTCTATTACAGGTGAAGGGCTTTTCTAGATTAATGTTATACTAAAAGTCTGTTAAACTTTCTTTGGACTAAGAGTTAATCCTAATTTTCTTATGTATGTGGTCTTCCCTTTGCTACGAAAAAGATATTCTGTTAAACACAAGGTAATTCTTATTTGTAAGGCTTAATAATTATGAAAGAGCTTGTACCTTTCACTGGGGTGATAGCTGGTAGTTTGTTTATGTGTTCCTTCCCTCTACAATATCAGCTCTTGTGAATAGTAATACCCTAGGCAAGTGCTACATTGCATTTCATACTTGTGCATTATGGCTTACTGCTGAAGGTTCTGACCGGGAAGCTGCAGTGGTTTCAGGTGCCGTAGTCAAAGCTCTTTGCTCCGCAGCTGTCCATCAGTCCTTCTTGCAAGGAAGTGGTACCCAAGTGCTTGTGAACCTGTGGTATCTTCCTTTACAGTGTTCTCTGCTTCTTTTATGTATGCTGTGCCTTTACTTGTGTGGTGCCTTTGAAACTGCGGATCTCCCTCCATGGTTACCTACCTCACTGCCCTGAAAGTCTCATTTTGGCAATTGCTTCCGCCAAGGGTTACTTACCTACAGCAGCCACAACATCTTTCCCGTTCATCCGTCGCTCCCGGACAGGGCAGTAGTTTGGTGCTGCTGGCCTCTGCTGGTGACAGATTGCTGTCGTCTGCACATCGGCTCCTGTCTCGGGCCCTGCTGGCAGTACACGTGTTCTAGGAAGCAGATGTAAAAATAGTCTCCTTATGAGGCTCTTGGATCTTTTGAGTAATAATGACAGAAGGAAAATTTCCTTCCATCCTGTGATTCTGTGCACTGTGCCCAGGGTACAGTTGAGTTAGGTCTGAGTTTATGGTATCCAAACTTTCTGATAGCACATCTGCAGTGATTGGAAGTGCAATAATTTCATTCTTGGAAGGTGAGAGAGTTACCCCTCAGGAAAGCTGTATTTGTGCACACATGAGAAATTAGCTGTACAGCCCATTGCCAGCTTTTCTTTGCACTGTGTGCCTCATATAGACAAGCAGTGCAGTACAACTGAACCCTCAGGCTGCACATGAGAGTGTATGTGAACTCCTGATATGCAGATCCATTTCTTGAAAGAAATCAGTGGGTAAATCCTGTAAATCTTTGTGGGTAAAGAGCACTTTTATTTTGTAGTGACAGTCTCACCTCAGCAGAACTGAAATGACAAAAGAATAACATACCCTGGATCATCTCTGGTTCTTGCATTTGCTGTGCTCTCTTATTTTACCGTAGATGAAGTTTCATCATGTGTTTAAAAAGATCTTTGAAATTAAGAATGAAAGGGAAAAGCTTGTCTGTTTACATTTTTTTAATATATAAATTGAGAAGATATTGCTATAATTATAATATGTCTCCCTGATTCAGCTTAGTGCTGAACAAATTACCAAGTGCACAAGATGTTTATATGCATATACTGTCATGTACTGTTAAAGCTAATGAAAGCTTGTAAAAATAACTCTAAGCATCTTCTTAATGAAGTTCATTGCAGTTTTATATGTGGTTTTGTAACTAGTGCATCGAGGTAAATGTTATATATAATTTACTAACAGCTTAAATTCCCCAAATAACAACTTGGTAGCTAAAATGTGCTGAATAGATATTTCACTGAAAGTTTATGTTTAGATAAAAGGTGGCAGGTGTTTATAAAGGAAAATAGGTGTTTATTAAACTAATCTTAGCATTTTCTATAATAAGTGTCATCCTTTCATTCTTAAATAAAAATACAGCTTTAATTCCAGAACACAGAGGCGACAGAAACGTCAGTGTTTGTTAAACTTGAAGTCACACATCTGATGGCTTTTTTAAAAACTAATTTTGACAGAGAAAACATTAATTGGACATTAAATATTTTAAAATCTTCTATTAGAGATGTGATGGAAGTTATTTGATAAACCCGAGTAACGCAGTTGTCTTTGCTAATTTGTGAATTTACAACACTAAAAACAAGCAAGTAAACAAAAAGCCTCAAAGCCCTGACCATCATGTATATCCTTCCAATAAACACATGCTATCTTTTATATCTGATTATGAAAGCTTTATATATGGGCTTAAGTTCTCATCTGTCATTCAGGTTTACCTGGAATGACAGGAAATTGCCCTGTTCCCTAAGAGTAAAATACCTTTGAAAGATTGGCCTGCCTTAGGATGCCTCCATCTATGTACCAAAATAAGAAACACATTAGGTGTGGAAATTGCCTTGGCTGATGTCCGTGTATACAATTTGGACATCTACGGCCAAACTACACTTCTGTATATTCCATTTTCAAGTGGATGGAGGTGTACTCATAGGATATGGTTTCTCTTTTTTATGTCTACCTTAAGAGGAACTGTGTGGTGCCTGTGTTTGCCTGTTCATCTCAAATGTATGTAAAAATAATTTCTGTCAAACTTCTGTCAAACTTCTGTCGAACTCCTGCAACATAACTGTTTATGGATGTCTATATCTCCACAGAGGAAACTAAGGTTTTATGTTAGCTATCCTTCATAAAAATATACATTGTGGCTTAAAGCTCCATGTGCTATATTGTGAACAGTGCATAGCCACAGTATGGCCCTTATATGGATTTTCAAAGTCTAGTTATGACCCCTATTGAGAGTTATGGGAGAATACAAAATGCATTGAAAAGTATTTACAGCAGCCAGTGAAACAGTAAAAAAAATTAGAATAATTAGATGCTTCCCAAAAATGATGACATTTGGAATTAAACTCTGAAATGTAAGGGTTAACCAAAAGTAATTCAGACCACAAGAAGGGCCGTTATTAAAAACAATGAAAAATATTTATCTGAGAGTGATCTATATGTGTACTGTCATTGCTAAATCTTTTCTGCTTTGCACTGCTGCTTTTATCAGAATTGCTCCTTCTGTACGGTTTAATAACAGGGAGGGAACTCAAATCTCCTTGTTGTACTGGAGTGTATGAAAAGAATTGTGTAAATGTGAATAAGCATTAACCAAAGCAGAAAGAAACCCAAGCTAAATAAAAAAAACAAACAAACCAGATAAATACCACAGAACCAAAACAACAAACAACACTGTTTAAACACTTTCAAATTCAAAAATATCTGATTATTACCACCTGTTTGGAAAAGTTCTTTGTTAATTTCTATTCAGTCAAAAATGTATTTCCTCTTTCTGGTTTTGCCATTGAAAAAAAAAAATCTTTTTGTGTTAGAACTTTTGCAGTGCTGAACTTTCATCTAAAAAATATCACCATGTTTTATCACTCAGACTGTTGAAAAATGGCTGAACTTCTAAACTTGTCATATACAGTAAATAGTCATTGTTAAAGAGCAAGACTACAGCTAAATTCATACAGCAGTCTTAGAAGTTACTATAAAATGAAATATACATTACTGGATGTGGTCAAAAGATATACACCACCCTCCTTGGTGTCGAGCCTAGCAATTTTCCTCTCTTCTGTGAAAATATGACATGCAGACCCTCATGACAGTTTACCACTTCAAATCTAAAAATTCTGCTTCTAAGTTACGGTTTCAAGGTGCAGTGAATAACACACAAATTGAATTGATACAATTCAGAACTTATAAACTTAAGAACTTATAAACTTCGGAACTTAAACCCCCCATATAACTTGATCTTGTATTAGCACTTTTGGCTTGAAGAGCTGAAAAAAGTATCAGGCATATTAAGAATGCAAAATGTTCACATCTGTTGGAATATAGGATTTATCTGAGCAGTGGAAGCTTGTTGCTGTTCTAGGAGCTTCCCATTTTCTGTATTAGCAAATGCTTAAAACTGATGTACGTTGGGAGAAAATGGGTAGTAAATGGTTCCATTTTATCAGAGCAGTTCGTGACACTACCTGACAATTGTATTTGTTGAACTATAACATTTCTTGAAAGTATCAGAAAACACAGTTCTATTAAACAAAGTTTGAAGGAAGTGTTCTTTTAACATTAATTTATTCACTGTGGAGAGAAGAGAAAAATAAACAGTTCTGAAACAGTCATAGAGTCCCATTTATGCATTTTTCAAAGTGAAAAGGTCAATTTGCTCACCAAGTGGTTTCCTGTTTAGAAATTTGAGCTGAAAATACATGTTATTGAAATCAAAGCATCATAAACAGCAGAAACTGGTATATGAGGTACTGGGAATTTTTATTAGTCAGTTCTTGTTACCACACATTTTTTAGAAAATTTTGTCTTTCTGCCTAAACTTCGTACAAATTAAAAAAAGAAAAAAAATTTGCAGTTTGAAATATTACTTTTTGCTTATCATTAGAATAGCACTCTCCAGTTACTCCTGAATGTCTCTAGTGTATAAAATAAATGTAACAAATATTCTGCATGACCCACAGGATTCTTAAAGATCAAGGGCCTTATGTTACTATTTGTGGTACAATTTCTCTACCTCATCTTAGTTTCTGGCACTTAACTTTTGGGACAATTATTTTAATTTGGTTTTTTAAAATATTTTTAATTATTTCATCTAGTATGCTGTCTCTTAAGATTACAAGTGTTTGGAAATAGTATTTCTGAGGCATTTGGCATTCTTCCACAATAAGGGTGCTGAGGTTAAAGCAGCATGTTCTAGGTCAATGCATTTTACCTGTGTGGCTGGAAAATAGCAGCAGATGTGAATGATGATAAAACAAGATGGTCTGGCACTTCATGCAATCAATGATTACACAGAATTAAAAGCTTGACATATTTGATCAAAGAGAAAACACAGATTTATGGGAACAGGAATGGCCAGTAATTGCTGCCACCACCAGATTCAGCATCGGAGGGCAAAGCTACAGCTGCTGGCAACAGAATTAACCTTCACTATGGAGGCTCTCATGATGATTTAGATTCTGTAAGAATAGCATAAATAATTCTGTTTAAAATAAAGCCCATGGAAATCACACTGTGGCAATGCAGTTTTGCCAAGATGGAAGTCTACAATGATAGAGACACAATGGCTTTTCAGAGAGAGAACAGCAGGACAGCTCATATGTGAGTGGTTGCACTGAGACTGCCAAAAGAGATCTAATTCCATCTTTTTCCATCCAGCAAAATTATGTAGCACAAGAGGTTTTGTAAACTGCAGTAGCATTAATTCAGATAGCTTCCTACATACTGCAGGGGAGAATCTAGCTGTGTACTGGGAAAGGCTAGAAAAAATAGAAATGTAAGCTAAACTCACTGATAATAACTTCAGCATGAAAGGGCTTTTAAAGCACCTGACGTTTAACAGAAACCAGGTTTTTTATGGTGGAACACAAGGAAACATTGAACAACTTAGTGATTTCTCACTGCAATTTCTTGCCACCTTCCATATTCCAAAACCGAACACTGGGATAGACAACAGCCCACTCTTTATTAATAAAGAAAATTTGGTCTTTAGAGAACCTCCTCTCCATAATCAGTTTATAATAGTAATTAAAAGAAAAAAAGAAAAAAAGAAAAAACCTTCTGCTTCTTCCTGCTGGCATACCATTGAATAGATCATAATTTAAATACAAAATGCAAAATAAAAAGGAGAAAAAAAAATTGCCATTGCATTTAAACTTGAAATATTTGTATGTTCCTAAGAAAGTACTAAATTTTGTCAGTCTAAAATTTCAAGGGTCAAAAAAGGAGGACTAAAAACCTGAAGGATCTTTTTATGGATTATCATGAATACTGATTTGTCTGACTTATCTGCATCCCTTTAGAGAGAGAAGAAATAAGCATGTTTTCTTTTGGGATCTTAGTTTAAAATGCATCCATGTGGGATTTAAGTCCCAACAGTGGACTGGAACATGAAAAACAAATAGTATTTTTCATCTCAGGACAGAAATGTATCTCCATTTTTTTCTGATGTTCTAATGTAACATAAAGGTCATTGGATTTTTCATAGCAATGCAAACAACAAGGAGGCAAAGCAATTAAAGTCTGCACTGAACAAGAATGAGCATTGACATCTATTTTTCATTTACCAGAAAGTAAAAATTATAATGACATTATCGATATTATTAGTAAGGAGATAATTTGCAACATTTTAAAATGAATTTTAAATTATTTTCTAGAGTTTACATTTTTATTTGCTATTCTTATATTTGTTAAAAAAATTGATTATCCCTAGCTGATATTAACCATTTATATGGGCTGGCATTTGTAGTTTCTCAACCTCTGACAATTTTGTTAAAAATTAGTAGCCCACCATGGCAAGTAATATAGAGGTGACATTGTGCGGCAAAATGTGTCTTCATAATATATCTAAATCTATTAACAGTATCTCAAACTAAAGACTTTGACTTCCTATTGTTAGAATGTTTCTCAAACTAGACTTAATATCACATATTCTCCCTTCAGATTTATTTCTCTGTGAAGTATCTCTGGAGCCAGAGAAATAAAAATACACATCATAGAAGTTATCATGCAAGCACCAAGATGACCTCTGCATAAAACATAATAATTTTTTAATAAATTAAATTCTAGCTAAAAAGTCACACACAATGATACCTGAGTCCTTGGTATCGCAAAGTTCATGACTTCAAACTCTTAAAACTCTAGTTATTAAGGCATGTTCAGTTCTGAATTAGACGCCTTGCTCTGTAAACAATGAATGCAGATGTTTTAATTTCTCTCACAGAATCTCAAACAGTCAACAAAACTCTTGAGACAACAGATAGTGAATAAGAGGGCAGTGGTGTTTGAATCCTTAGGCTTTGATTCTTTGAGTTAAAAAAAAAATAGCTCTTAGGAGGCTTAATTGATTAAGCACAAGGCAAGAAATCAGCCATTGGGGAAGATCATAGATCCTAACTGGCTGTGTCACACAGACTATGGAAATGAATTAACAAATAAGCTTTTGAGCAAGAATGAAAGAAATGTCTTCCTTTGGTTTTGTATTGCACTAGTGGATATCTGGGAAAGGTACTGTGAAAGCATGTCCCTGAATGGTTTCTACAGGACTAAGGTTGATTTGAGTGGAAAATAAATCCATATATGGCAAATAAAGCCGGCCAGCCTTAGGGGAAGAGGCTCCAAAACTTTTACCAAGGGGTAAAAATACATCAAGGGACATTAAGTGAGTTGAGAATTTAAATTTAGTGCTTAAGTGCTTAACTGTTTCAGGTACCTCTCAAATGCTGTCCTCTTGTGGATCTAAATATTTAATTGCTAGTTTTATGTGATATTGGCATTATTTGGAACAAACACGTGATATGAATGAAAAAAATCATATACAAATCCCTTTACGTACGAAATGCCTGATCTTTAAAAATAATTCCTTGCTGCATTTCATTATTTTTTACTCTAAACAGAGTCTTTAGTGACCAAAGTAAACAAGGACTTTATGGATGTTCTAGGCGAGTTATTATGCTGGTTCTAGAAGGAATTCCACCGTCATTTGACCCCTATATATACAAAATATGATGATTAACATGACTGTAAATTGATTGCTCATTTGTTCAGGGACAAATCCCTCAGTTTGAAACTGTTATTCTGTAAATGGTGCACTTTTCTGTATTTGACTTACATAAATGAGAAAAGAAACTGGACTTGACCCTGAGTCTTAGGAGCTTTTACTGCAAACTTGGCATAATTTCCTGACTAATGAGAAATCCCATATCCAAGATGAATTAGATTTTGAGAGATTTTTTCCCAGAGATTCTCATATCATTTGGCAAAGAAAATATATTTCTGTTTCATAAAAGTAGTGATTATTGTCCAAGTTTGTTTAATGCCAGAATTCATTCATTATTTAAATGGACCGACTAGTCTTCTCCGAAGTATAATTAAACCTTTAATAGCCATCATTATAAGTGTATTGAAGAATAATGAAGATTATTATACTGCCAGTGTACTGTGTTGTGGGAATTCCCTATATCAAGAACAGTCACAGCATGGGAATGTTGCAAAGGAATGTTCTAAATTGTGTGTAGCTCCTTTGCTCTGGTGCCGAGTGTACAGGCTCACATTGACTGCTATTCTAGCAGTGTGTGTGAATGAAGCTGTCACAACCACTCTAGAGCTAGCTCACTGAATTTTTGGAGCCATGTTTTCCAAACCTAGGGCATATGTTTTAACCTCTGCGATCAATGAGATCTCCTTGTATCCTTCAGCGTGAGAACATGAAAATAACAAGTGAAAGGAAAAAATGTACTGAGACTGTAAAAGCATATTGAGAACTTCAATTCTAATTTTGTATAAAACCAACCTCAGGCTAGGGTGAGGAAACACACTAATGCAAAGTGTAGACTCTGAACAATAGTTTCTGGGTCAGTGCCAATAACACTGTAAAAACAACTGTAAAAGCAAAATGCAGGTAAACAAAGAACAAAAAAGAAAAGAAAAAAAAACCAAACAAGCAAACAAAAACCAAACCAAACCAAACAAACCAAAAAAACCAGAACAAAACCACACCAAGGCAAATGACCTAAAGTCATAAACACCTAATCTGTCCCCTCGGGCAAAACTCCATAAATATATTTGCACTTGTCCCCTCATGTGCTGAACTCTTTAGAACAGAAAGCATATCCTTTTTCTCTCTCTAGAGAGAAAGTTCAGTTGACAACCTAGTTACGATAAGCACCTTGTTTTTCACTGTGTTTATTTGAAAATGGAAATTAACATACATTTTAGAGATTAAATATTGTTTGGCAGTCATTGTCATTGTTGCGTTTGGTTTTTTTTATTTTCTACTGAAAATTATTCACTTTGAGGTCCTTGCCAAGAATCAAACGGAGTAGAAAAAAGTCTTTGTTCAGTTTATGATGATGGTTAAATTATTTACCACTTATTTATGACTATTGTAAATTATATCTTTCATTTTAATAAATGCACAAATATTTTTTGATTCCTGTGCATCCTGTGCAATTCATTAATTCCATTGGAATGAGAGAAAGAGCCCATAAGAAAAGACTTAAAGAAAAAATGCTTTTTTTCAAAAGCCTATTTTAACCTTAAGGGAAAACAGGCAATGTAAATCCAATTTTAGGCATCCTATCCGGTTCTCCACTCCTAGTGTTGAGTTTCTAATTGAAAAGATTTCCCCAAAGTACATGATATTAGAGCAATGATATGGGTTAATTGCAGAATTTATTGGGTAGTGATATGGAAAAATTAATATGCATCACTGTGTAATTCAAATAATTTTATATGGCAAACCTATGAAATAATCACAATTTTATTGTAGAATAATGTAAGCTTTCATTCAATATCAATTAAGGACAACATTTCACAAACCCTGCTGGGAACTGCATACCCCAGTGCTACTGAAAATCAGTATGAGTTGGCTTCCAGTTTTCCTACAACCCCAGAAAAACATTGAATTCAGTGTTTTGTGGTACACCCTCACAAAAAAAGGACAAGAAAACAGAGACCTCCATTCAGCAAATTGTTAAGTTCTTCAGTAGTCTCTCTCCTCTATTAGAGACAAGCAAGCAGGATAGATGCAGATGTTTGAAATATGATTCAGCATTTCCCAAATTCATCTCTTGCCTTTTCTTCAAGTTTAAACAATTTGGAAGACTGGGAGAGTGGGTGTCTTTTTACATAAGTATCTAGGAAAATCTTGCAGTATGCCCAATTTTTAGTTTCATTGTTCTTTTCAGTGACACTGTTATAGGATGTAATAAGCATGTTCCTTTCACCCTTCAGTCTTCTCAATTTGAATGTTATGGGCTAAGTGAAATGTTAATATTTAAACTTTCCTTTCTTTTCTTAACAACACTGAAGTGCATTTAAAAAAAAAACCAAAAAGACGTAACTGAGATATCTTATTGTTTTCTAGACAAACAGAAGAAAAAAATGAGAAACTAAAATACAGCTTAAATAAATATCTACTTGGTTCTGTTCAACAGCCCTTTCTTGTTTGAGAATTCTTTTCCTACACCTCTAGTTCTCTACTTTTGTTTTAAACCTGCAGTAAAATCAAGATTGTTGCTACTTACATAGCACTAAATTTTGTGATCATGGGCCTCTGGCTGAAATTATTTGCTGGAGTGCTCTTGGGAACAGGGATCTTTTCTTTTGATTTTCAGTTGATACCTTTTTAGATTTAATATTTAATAAAAGTCTTGATGTAATCTAGGGATTAGTTATGTGCATAAATGATAACAGCTAGTACAGGAATCAAATGCAGTGATTCATTACAAATTTTATAACTGACACAAATTTTATATTTTATCTACCACACACTTGCCTTGAACCTTCATCTTGTGAATTCCCTTTCTATCCTGGTCATTAAAATTATATAGCAAAAGAATACACACGGTTTGAAAATTGACTTTTCACTTTGCTTACTTTCTTTTTTATCAGAGAGTGCAAGACACTTTGTTAGATGAAATTGCCCTAGGATTTTGCCCTGGTTCTTATTTCATACTTGGCATGTCATACAAAACAAGTGGCAGATGTGAAAGATGATGAAACAAGAAAGGTCTGAAATGGAGACAATTCCCAGTCCTGATAGTGTGCTCCATGACCAAGAAACATACTGAGATTATGAGTTTGACATGTTTGGTCAGGGTGAAAACATTTGCAATACATCTGCTCAGGAAGACCAGGGGGTACTGCCATAAGTAAGCACCCAGGAAAGTTTGGTTGCAACTGCTAGTGGAAATATCACCAATCTATCTCAGAGCCCTTGCACCTGTTTAGCAGCAACAGCAGGAGAAAAAGTGAGCTTGCAGATGACCTAGTACTAACAAAGGCTCTTGCATTTGTGTATAGAAAGAGGGAACACTTGCTTTCTCTTGATGTTAAACACCGTCATTCAGAAAAACAAAGCAAGTTTTTAAAAAAGTAATTATACTAGGGTTAGGCATATATTCTTTCTAATGAAAGAACTTAGTCAACATGAGATACATCACCAAATTTGTTCCACTGCTTCCAGCATGCAGACAGTAAACCTAAAAATCACAATTATTCCTTGATAAATGTTTATTTTGTAGATCTATGCAAAAGATGAACATTTCGGAACAGTGTAAATGCTAGATCAATCATATTTCTCTATATGGCCTTTAGATATACTCTAGAGACACAATTGATTTAATTAAGATATATCAACTCAGAACAATTAAATGGGTAAATTCAGATGAAAAATTTATTACAACATACACAATTTTAACATGTATGTGCATGTGTATTGGTTGTTTGAATGTACCTGTAGTACCAACTTTCTTCTACTGTTTTAATAAATTTGTATATTGGGTCATTTATATATATGTATACAATACAAAGTAGATTAGGGAGTCATAGAATAGTTTGGGTTGGAAGGTTTCTCTGAAACAGGTGTAGTAACTTGCTTTTGGCTCAGCTGAAGCTTATGAGGCTCCCATGAGTACACTTCTCAATCTTGTCCAGGTCCCTCTGGATGACATCCCCTCCTTCAGGTATGTCAACTGCACCACTCAGCTTGGTGTCATCTGCAAACTTGCTGAGGGTGCACTCGATCCCTTAATGTATGTCATTGATGGTGGTATGAAACAGCACTGGTCCCAAGACAAATTCCTGAGGGACATCACTCACAACTGATCTCAATCTGGACATAGAGCAATTGGTCCCTACTCTCTTGATGTGATCATTGAAGCAATTCCTCATCCACTGAACAGTCTCCCATTGAGTACATTTCTCTCCAATTTAGAGAGAAGGATGTTGTGGGAGACCATGTCAAAGGCCTTAGAAAATTCCAAATAAATAGCATCTGTAGCCATCCCGTTGCCCACTGATGTAGTCACTCCACCAGAGAAGGCCACTAGGCTGGTCACACATGATTTGCCCTTGGTGAAGTCGTGCTGACTGGCCCAAACTACGTCCCTGTTCTCCATATGCCTTAGCAAAGATTCTCGGAGGACCTGTTCCGTGATTGTCTCACGCACAGTAGTGAGGCTCACAGGATTCCCAGAATCCTTTTCATCCTTTAATAAAAATAGGATGTGATATTTCCATTTTTTCAAGTCACCTGGGATTTTGCTTGACTGCCATGACTTTCAAATATCATGGAGAGTGGCTTGACAACTATGTTAGCCAGTTTCATCAGGACTCTGGGAGAAGTAGTAATCAAATATACATATTTCTTTAGATTTTGTTCCTTAAGTTAAACACAGAAGAAAATGTGAAAATATTTTTCTATAAAAATAAATAAGAGAGATTAACAAAGTTACTGGTGTCCTTGGGGTTGAAGTCTTTAAAATTAACCCTTTCTTTTCCTTTTCATTGTAAACTTCGTAAATTTCACTTTCATTTTTCTTCATTCATGTCTTTCTCCGGGGAAGGGCAACTAAGCTGGTGAAGGGTCTAGAACGCATGTCTTGTGAGGAGCAGCTGAGCATGCTGGGGTTGTTTAGCCTGGAGAAGAGGAGATTCAGGGGTGACCTTATCACTCTCTACAACTACCGGAAAGGAGGTTGCAGCCAGGCGGGCATCAGCCTCTTCTCCCAGGCAACCAGAGACAGGACACGAGGACACATTCTTAAGCTGCACTGGGGAGGTCTAGGACATTAGGAAGAATTTCTTCACAGAAGGGGTGATTAGATATTGGAATGGGCTTCCCAGGGAGGTGGTGGAGTCACCATCCCTGGAGGTGTTTAAGAAAAGATGTGGTACCCTGTGTTATGGTCTGGTTGACAAGGTGGTGTTTGGTCATAGGTTGAACTCGATGGTCTCAGAGGTCTTTTCCAACCTGATTGATCCTGTGATTCTGTGATTTCTTCAATTCTTCCCCTTAATTCCCTGAACTTCCTGATCTTCTCTAGGTTGTTTCAACTTTCAATTCTTTCTACCATGGGCCTGAGTTTATCTGTCTGCTTGTCTGTCTATTCATATTCATAATTACTTCCTGAACATGCATGTTCTTAATTATATTCATATTCCAGAAGATAAGGTAAATAGCTAGTCTATTTAGACATTTGGAAAGGAGAAAGAACAATAAGCAATTTTATTAAAAGTGTAACTTCTTTGCTATAAGGCATGGAAAAGAGATTTGTAGCTGGAGTCCATTGGCAGACAGTCATTCAAAAATTCCTTTTGGGGTCTTGAAGAAGGTTGTACAGATGTTCCCTCCAGGAACATTATGACTTGCTGCCTATTTCATGGCTGGCTTTTTCTGGCACTCAGTGCTAGGATAGAAAGAGGGATTCAGTGAGATTGTCTCTAATCATTGTGTGTATGAAACAGTAAAGTTCCCTGTGCTGCAAAATTGAGGAAACAGGAACTCAATTAATTAATAAGATATTTTCATTTCTTTTTTGGTCATTTTTTCAGACTGATTGAAGGAATGGGGGAAGCTCCCTTTCTTACATCTCTTTGAAGCTTCTAGGTAGGATGCAGGCCACAGCAATCAGTTTGAGATGGCTGTGGAGATACATTTGATGTTTTATTTCTCTATTTATAAGAAACGCCATACTGGGCCAAGACAAGATAGGGTACCTTAATTATGTTTTAGAGGATGCTTTCAAAGAAGAATTGCTGAAGAGTCCAGAAATACCTTATAGAAAATGGTACATAAATGTAAGAAGAGTGGTCCAAATAGCTATTTTAGAGATATCATCAATCAAAAAATATCCTACTCAGCCAGAGTCTGTGGTTGCCCCAAAGGAAATGCTTAAATAAACTAAACCCTTTCTCTTTTTCTTTCTTTCTTTCTTTCTTTCTTTCTTTCTTTCTTTCTTTCTTTCTTTCTTTCTTTCTTTCTTTCTTTCTTTCTTTTTTTTTTTCTTTTT
>WBMZ01007500.1:81376-195635 GCA_013400975.1 Atrichornis clamosus
TCCTCTTCCTTCTTCCTCTTCCTCTTCCTCTTCCTCTTCCTCTTCCTCTCTTTCTTTCTCTTTCTCGTTTTCCTTCTCTCTTTCTCTTTCTTTCTCTACATAGTTTTTCCCCTTTTTCATTTTAATCCATTTGGTTTGGGATTTTTTTATTCTAGGGGTTTTTTTTGTTTTTTTTTTTTTTCCTCCCCGTGTAGAGGAATTTCTCAAGGATAGAGGGAATGTGAGCAATCCAGCATCCTCTGGCAAGTAGCCCCGGTGTTCCAAACAGTATGTTATTGCCAAGGTCAGGGAAAGAGAAGTTTTCCAAGAAGTGCAACAACTCCCAGGGGTACAAAGAAGGCTCTGCTTGGGAAAGTTTGTGTGATTAGTAATACTGTTATCATTTAGGGTATGTGAGAAATGTGTGAACGTGACCATGCGTAGATAAGCTTTGAGCGAGAAAGGTATAATAAGACACTGTGCTTTGCAATAAACTGCTTCACTTGATCATATTTGTCGTGTGTGATGTCCCATTATTGATCTCCCGCATCCCAGGAAAAGAACTATTGGTGCACTGAACATTCATTGAGGGAGGTTTTTGGAACAGATCCTAAACCACTCAATATTTTATACTCATGTTATGATATCAAAAGTTCCTATGCAAGAAGTATAAAATGCTTATATTTCATAGTGATATTCACAGTCAAACAGAATGCTGCACATCTATTTGCCTGGGTTTTATCTTCTTTTCTTTGAGAATTACGCCATAATTTATAGATAATATTCATAAGGATATGTAAAATGATTTTTTTTTTAATGAAAGAAAATCCAGTAATAATATTTTAGAAAGGGACAGATAGTTAGGTAAGCAGTGCAATCAATCAATATGTGAGAGTGCAAGTTCAAAGCATAAGTCTTCAAATTCTGTTTTTCTTTTATTCTAGATTAATTATTAGATAAGAAGTAATGGAGTATTCTAGGGCAGCATAATCTGTGCATTACATGAAAAATAAATTTGTAGTCTACAGTATGAAAGCTATACCCAGCACTGGTTGGAAATTGAAGCCTCCACTCAGAGATGCTGAAGTGGTCTCTTTTTTTGAATAATCTGAACCTTAAAGTTGTGATCACCATCCCACAGAACAGCAAATTGAATGCTGACACATAGAAGTCGCACAAATAAAAACCCAGTTACAAAAATTGCTATTTAATGTGGAAATATCTAACTTTCTTTATCAGAAATTCCATTTTTAAAATATTTTATTTTAGAAGATAGAACTATTCCTTCATTTTGTAACATAACCAAATTTTAATTTTTTATTCTATTATGTTGAAAAATTCTTCTTCCATTTATTCTTATGTCCATGAATTTCATAGTAATTGTGATGTGAGTCTTTAATTTAAAAAATATTGTTTACCTTGAGTGTTAGAATAATAAGACATTATTATTTTTCCTGAATAGTATGAATTAGTAGTTCTTAGTGCAACAAGCATGTTTCTTGAGTTCTATAACTCAACTGTAATTCTACAGAAAAAAACCCCTTTTCTAGCATAAAGTATATACCAGAAACATATAGAAATGCAATTTAATACAATTAAGGTTCCATCCAGAAGATAAATGGAATGTATCTGACTTACACAGACTTTTGTTCTTGCCCCATGTCTCTTTTTCACCCACCTGTACAAAAGCCTTACAAGTTAAATTTTCTTTTGATGTACTCTAGATTTGTCTAGACACCAAACAGCTTCAGAAATACTTTGAAATAAGTAAAGGTAATCCCTCAAGTAATTCAGGAGAGTCTAGGTGAGCTGTTCTCTTAATGAGAGAACAAAATAAACATCACTGATATCAGCACAGATTTTTGAAGTAGAGTTCTGAAATTTTGCCAGATATTTTGACTACTTCAGTAGACTTCAGGTCTATAGGTAATATAGGTCACCTTCATATATATTAACACCCCTACTCCTTCCCCAAGTCCCCAGAGAGACAGGGAACCCTAACCATTCTTTAATCACATATGCACTACTGTTCATTTTGCTTACAGGTGAAGTGAGTTGTGGTTCACATGCAGGGAACATTTAAACTAACAAATATTAAATAGAAATATACCTTCCACTTTTTACTATTCAAAGAAGAGTTGAAATAGATTTGCTGCACTTGGAATTGAGCATTTGTTCTGCTCCTCTAGCGAGTGTAGTTGTTGCTGTAGAAAGTCTCAGAAATGCCTCCTTTAATCAAACCAACACAATTTAGAGCATTTCTGCTGGTTGCTACTGTATAACAAGGGCAAGCTTCTTCACATGCAGCCTGAGGAAAATGAATGCAGCTCTCTCTAAAAGGTCTATTGCTTTTCGAGCGTGAAATATGTGCAAGCATGAAAAATAATTTTTGACTGTTTCTTAAGATGGATGCCAGATAAATATTTAAAATTATCAATTCATATATTCAAGATAAAATTATTTATTTTATCACCTGAGAAGCCTCATATTTCCTCATATTAGGTTATAATATATATGAATCTGAATAGATCAATGTTTTCAATGATTGAACTCACTGTTATAACAATGAGATTAAAACAAAAATCAAGATTACCACAATAAGAAATCAAAGATTTGTCTCGTACAACCAAGAGCAGGAAAAAGAAAGAAAGGAAAAATTAGTCAGCAAGCTGGCTATATTGCAATAAGTTATTACAATATAAGGCCTTCAAATTTTTAACCTATGGAAGTAGATTAAATATGTCTGGGAACATTTCTGACCACTGAGGCCAACTGGCAAAGTGTGGCATGTGTCTATCCTCATAAAGTCTCTTAATCTTCAGAACAACAAGGCTACATGCAAACTGCTTGCTAAGGATAGTTCCAGGGATATCTTACATCCTGAATTCGGCCTGGAGATTGTTTGGAACACTGCTAGCTGGCACAAATATGTAATATTTAATATCAATGACTGAGGTCTAATACCAAGGAATGGGCACTGGCTGGTTCATTTCTTAGTAGTGTAGCAGTGGGCTACTGTTCAGAATTGTTGAAAGGACAAAAAGCCAAGTTTATCATGATGCTTATGATTTCTAATCAAGGATCTTCATCTAGACTAGAAATAGTTGTGGATCCATAAACTGAAGAGGTTTGAAAATTACAGGGATGGACCAGGTTCTCCGTGAACATGCAGGGAGAGGGTATCTGCAACTCAGACAGTGGTGAAAGGACCATGCTTTGGAAAACACACCTATGAGCTATTATCAGGTTGTGTATGACTTGCTCATAGGCTGAAAATGTTGACTATTTCAGTGGAAGTGTATTTTTGGCTAAATGAGCTAAATTAAAACTTTAATTTATGAACTGAGTTTAAATTGACTTAGTAGTCAAATATGTTTTTAACAATGACTGAAGCACAATGATTTCCACAAATAGGTGGTTACAGGAACTATCTGTGTAGTGTGGCATATTTTAAAACTCAAGAATGGTGAAAGCTCTTAAGATACTCTGGGATCCAGGTTATTGTAGCTGTGTCTTGACAGCCTGAACTGCTGAAATAATCAATGTTTCTTGTGATCTCTGTGTGAAAGTGTGATTTATATTCCCTTTGAAATAAAAGCTGAGAACAGGACAAGAAAGGCTGTCACTTTGCACTCTTTATTGCCCTCTTTGCCCTATCTCACATATCAAAGAAGATATTTCACCACAAGATCATATGTTTGTCATAGGTGAGACTGGTAAAGAGTCATAAAGGCCATGCAAGGAAGCTAGAATTACTTTAATGCCTACAGAGAGAAAAAAACCTAGAAAAGTGAAAGAGGTAGACTAACATGGATCTGTAGCACAGGCACACACTATTAGGACTAATGGGAAGTGGATTGCTCCCACCAAAGAGGTCTGGGAGCAACTAGAAAATTCTCTTCTGGATATATTCCATTTTAGCACAATGAGTATGGAATAGTAGAAGGCAGGTTTTTTAAATGTAGTTGCTGAGCTTTTTCAAAGCAGAGCAGCAGATTTAATCATATTTTCCTCCAGAGCTGATAGGAATCAAACAGCAACATCAACTCTGCTTCAAGACATCCCAGTACTCACTCAGGTCTCTATAAATATCAGTTGCCAGCTTCAGGAAAGTCAGTACTTAGAATGAAATCCTGAAATAACAGATTTCTTCCTTAGTCTTTGAAAATAAAGAAAATAAATGAATGAATAAATATGTGACTCGTGGATATTGCTTTTGAGTGCCAGCAACTAGCAAACACAGATGCTGTTACAAGGGAAACCTGATTCAGGTTGGTTTCTAACAGGTGGTATTCCAAGTTCTGTCCATCTCAGGGCCAGAGTCAAGAGTTCTTTACCTTCACTATGTTTTTGAGGTAAATATTCTGCATCTTCTCCTTAAATTAGTTTTTTTAATAACAGACAGGGTGTTTTATTCTCTAATGATATATTTCATCTTTATTAGAACAAAAAGAATAAAGACAACTCTGTTCTGGTGGGTAAAATATAATGGACAGGAAGAAGTTTGAAAGCAACATCCTGGCCACTGTGTTATCATTAATTTCCACTAGTTTTTATAGCCAGATAAGCAATTTTCAGTATTCTTCTGAGTTGTAGCAATCCAGACGTTTGTCTGCTTTAATGTTTGCCTAATGTTGAATGATTTCCAGGATGTCTGGCAAATGCAGCGACTTGGTTCCCAAGAAAGCAACAGTGTTTAAAAAGTAGTTGTGGTGCTTTGGATAGTAAAACATGAGTGGCATGTTCCACACAGTCCCCAGTAGACCCCTAATAAAAGGTTTTGGGGTTTGGGTTATTTTTTTGCTCTTACATAATAGATCAGATCTGACTGTCCATTTCCTGTTCTCAGAAGTCTCTTAAACATCTGTCTGTGTTAAAGCCTTTTTCCCCCTGTGTGTCTGGCTCAATCTCCCTGTCTCAAACCATTCTCCAGAAGTTTGTCTCCCTCCTTTACTTGCCCTTTTTCCAGCTTTCTTAGTCACTTCCAATTGAAGAGCAACCTGCCCCTGCCTCCAGAGGCTCCCTGTCAGGAGAAAGCAAACAAACAGCCTTTATTTTACTGCTGTACAGCCACAGGTCTGTTAAAGGAGCATTACACATAGGACATGGTGGACAAACAAAGCAGGTATGTAATTCATCTTAGGGGTAATTCACCCAAAAGACTGGGTGCTGTCCTCAACTTTAACTCAGTGAGTGTTCTCTTTTGTGTTTGTTTAGCTGCTTAATTACATAAGGATAGTCATCAGTCCTGACATCAAGGACTCATTTATTCAGACTTTGGAAAGTGCTCCTCAAGTCACCTACTCACCATTAAGGTAAGGGAATTGTGAAAACATTCTATGAAACTCAGAAAATTATCTGCATAAGTTTCCTTCTTTTTTGTTTTCCTTACACAGAATGCCGTTGAAGCAGGTACAAAAGGCAATGCGTTTCGGTATAACATTGGAAAAATATGAGGAAATATAACACATTTTAATGTCAAACACTTTTAAAAATGTTCAATGTGCCAGCTTCACTTTTAGTAATTTTACTTATTTGAACACTGAAATAGATAATTATTTTTTTTAAACTTACTGAATATAAGTTTTAAAACTCATTGTTCAATATCATGTATTTCAGTTAAATGCAGTCAAAAAGCAGTACCTACACAAGACTAATGCACAGGAAAACATAGGGTGTAAAAGACATTTTTTATTATGAGTATAATTTACTTGTGAATACGTACCATCATGGCACAGTCTCTGAATCTGCAGGCAAAATAATTATAATGAAAGAAAGCAAAAATCCAGAAGCAAAAATATTATCTTCATACTACTTTTAATATTACTGCCAATATGCACATTTACAGAAAGTAAGGACTTCACTATGTCAGGCAGTGTAAAAGAACCAAACAAAAATATTGTCCCTTAGGCAAATAGTTTACAATCCCTGTTAAAGGTGGATCCAGAAGTATTTCTCAGTGTATCTGTATATCCCTGAAGACATTTTGAGATTATAATGGTCAGCAGTTGTACCAATAAACAATGACAAGAGCAGGTTGACAACCTGTTGTCAAATTTTCTGTGGGAATCATAGAAAATCACAAAGCTGAAACTGAAGAAGATATAAATGAAGTATTTTTGGAAAAAAATATTTTCAAGGAAGGATACACCCAAATAAATATATTTAATGTAGAATATAAAAGAAAAACAATTCATTACGATTAGCCCATTACATGATATCTAGTAATCAGAAAGTTATTAAGAAGATCTATTAAGAATTTCTTAGGATTAAACATTTTTTTCAGAGTTTTTTCATACTGATATTAATTTTGAAATCTTTCTGCTTTCCAAGAAATAATGATTTTGAAATAAATTATACTATTTCATTACTAGCTATCATATATTTTCCTAAAAAATAAAAAAGGAAAAGTAAATAGAATGAGCAGGCTTTCCACCTGGAAAAGAAATCTGAATTGTAGAAAGGTTGAATTGCAAAATATATTAAAAACCCTTCCTCTTTACCTATCACTAAGTCAGAGAGATATGTTTTTAATGGACCTTACTATAATTACTTCACATTATGTAAAACAAACCCATTTACTTAAGATAATGACAGCATGATAAGATTCTCTGATGCTGAAATAATGGAAGTCAATTGTTATAATATATATTTTAATTAAATTGAAGTTAAAAGCTTAGGAGGTGTCTTTGAGTAACTGACAATATTAGAGACTTAAGAGGCTGAAACAACCTTCCTACCTATAGTGAGAAAGAAATTTCCACTATCATTTAGTCTAACTTGAAAAGATCAAAGGCTTCTCCTTCTGTTTTCCATGCCACCTATTTATCTCATTAAATGTCATTAGATTAATCAACAGCTTTTTCAGAGTACCAGTTCTTGTATTAAGCAAAAAACCAAAAGAAATTAATAAGGAGAAAAGCAAATGAGTACTTTCAAAGAGCAAAGTCAGTCACCTCTGCTTAAAAATAGGAACAAATTTAGCAATAATAAGCTGTACCCAGCACAATATCATGACTGAAGATAGCTCCTAGATTAAAAAGAAAAGAAATCAAAAAAGGGTCATAGAATTGATCCTTTCTGCTCCATTTTTGTTACCTAGTAGATAGCTGTCAATGGGAGCCTCTGACAAGTCTGGCAGTCTGAGCTACAAAGACAAAATTTTTCTTGCTCCACTTCTTCCATTACACGAAAGAAAGGCCATTTTGGGTGCTTTTGTGAAAAGTAGTTTTCAGGAGAGAAGATAAAAAGTTCAAATTAAAAAAAAAAAGAGTAATTTGGCAAACTACATTTATATCTGAAACTACTTATCAGATTAAACTTACTTAATCTAATGACAAATGTAATCCTGCCTCCAATGTAATTCACATTTCCCTCAAAGAAATGGGGAAAACACCATCCATTTATTCAGAAAAATTAGTGTATATTTAAAGTTGTCATAGCTCACAATATTGTTGACTTACATGCATTATGGAAGGTTTTTTACTTTCCTCTGAAAGAGCTTCTCATGGCAGTGCCTGGAAACAGACCTACAGGAGAGTCAGGGGTAATGTGTCAAAACTTGAACGTGTGTTCTCCTGCCATTGCACAGAGCAAGGCAATGTGCTGGTTATGCAATATTCAAACACCCTCAAACCAATTGTCTAGAACTGCAGGTCCCATTTACAATCATATGTTTGCCATTTTAAGAGGCATCTCTTTCCTCTGGCAGAGTTCTGTGAATTATATTTCCATACATGATTCTGATGAAATTTAGGATGCCATCCTGCTTTTCTCTGTAGAAATTCCTAAAATTAAGTTTTCAGAGGAGAAACAGTATTATACTCTGAACTCTACTCAGGGTAACTCTTTTAAGGAGTCAGCCTGTTTCAGAAAGACAGAAGATCCACCTAAGTCTCCTTCATTTTCACAAAAATTTAATATAGTAGAAGTGTGGTATGCTTTAAAAATTCTATCTGTAATACAACTTAATACATATAAAATTATCCTAGGGATTGCATCTTTAGTATTTTAAAAAATTACTGAATTATTGTAATATTTTTTCTTATTATTTAATATGACCAGCATTTGTAAACAGACAAAGTGAAAAAATATTCACCTTCTGTGAAATGTCACTTAATGAGAAACAATGCAGATAAATTCAATAAAATGCAGTTCTGTGGAGATTTTATGACAAGCTGTATATGTATTTCAAAGGGTTCTGGAGAAACTAATGGCCTGCAGGTAATCCAAAACATAATTATAAATTCACTGAATTGGAACACCTGAATTCTTCGGAATCTGCTCAATAGGAAAATGTTTCTAGATACTAAGAACGTTTCTAAAGCTTTCCTCTGCTTTTGACTACAAGGTATATAAATTGTTTTTCCTTGATTGTGATATTTAACTAAATAAAACCTTCTTAATTCCCATCTTGTAAAAGTGATATATAGAGAAAATCAATATATAAATTATAAATTTTATAAAGCCAAAAACCAAAAGAAATACTTTTCTCCCTCTCCATCTTTACATGTTTTTTTTCAGTAAATGCACAAACTAGAAGGGTAAGAACATACATAGACTGCAGTTTTATGCATATTAGCTCTCATTCCTTCTATGTGTTAGTCACAATCTAGGCATTAATCAAAATGATAGAAAACAGTGCAAATGAGATGGCATAATAATATAGACTCAAATTAACACGTTCACTTTAATATTCACTCACACAGAAAACCTTTACAACTGTCAGATGTTCCATTACGTTGTTTAATGAGTTCTGGAGTACCTCTAAGCTGCATATATTACTAGACTGCAGCACGGTAAGCATATTAAAAGGCAATATATTTGCTGAGTCAGGTCAGTAGTTCCTTGGCCAACTACAGTTGGCCAGCAGACCCCTGAGGTGACCACACTTCCATTTGGGACTCTGGGTAACTCTCAGGTTGATCCCCACTGCCATGACATGGGGCTGGTAGGGCGAGCCATTGACAGCTCTGGTGGCTTCCAAGGGGACAATTGGCAGTTCCCTTGTGGCTAAGCAGATATTCTCTTTACTTACTTCACAGCAAAGCACTAATGATCATAATACATGCCCACAAAAATGGAAGGTGGCCCTGTGACAGCCAAGGCAGGAATTCAAGGATCCAGAAAGGAGATGAAAAAAGCAGAGATGCCAAGTTGGACAGGAGAAAGGAAAATCTTGGAGTGCGCAGTTGATGAAGTCCGGCCAGCTCCCTCTCCAACAGGATGACTCAGCCAGGAATCTCAGCTGTTTGGAAGAGATAGTTAGCCTCCAGGCTCTTGGGGTTGTGGTACTGGTTCACAGGCTGCAAGATTAGGAATATTGGATTGCTTGAAAAGACTGATTTTCTTAAATCAATGCCAAAGAGATTTTTTTACTCAAAGACTCAGGAACTATGACTTTTGATCCTCTATCCCCAAATTAGAGGCATTTACATATCTTTACTGTAATTTTTTACTTAAAATATCTGCCTAAAACCTATTTGAATTTTTTTTAAGTATAAAGTTTGAATATGCTTTTTTTTTTCATCAGGGAAAGACATTATTTTAGGCTATGATCCTTACACAAAAATCTGTTGAACATTTGCTTATTTTGAGGGGTAGAGATATGGTCTTTAATTATCTGATATAAGTATAAAATACACCACCTTTGAAATAGGACACTCATAAAAACACAATGAAATACAGGGAAGAGCAAAACTTTAAAAGGTAAAAATTAAAAAGTACATACATACAAAACTAAATGAGTGATGTAGTGAAGTTTATGTTGCACAAATTATGCTGCAAGCACAAATCTATTACCCAAGGCAATAGAAGGCTGATTGATGATATCATGATGACAAATGAATTCTCATTTTGAATTCTGCCTGCTAAGTAATTAGTAATGTCATCAATATCATTACTAGCTCTTCATTCAACTTCATCAGCAAGCTGTTCCCATTGCTCATTTTTCAGCTTTCTCTTTCTGTGCTTCAGTCACAGGATGAATCTACATTGGGGACTGTTTCTAGCAAATACCCAAGGGAGCAACAAAAAAATTAGTTGTCAGGCACAAGCAGTCTATTGAAACTCTGAACTACATTTTTATACCAACTGTATGGTGTTATTTTGAAGTGCTCACTAACTTAAGAATTAGTGTAATTAGTATCAAGGACATATTTCCTTTTTTTCTGAAATATGTTCAGAAACTGACATGATATAATACAAAAACAAAATTAATACAAATAGTGACTATAACTGAGCAAGAGACTGTGGGACTAGAGCTTATTAAAAATGTCTTCTCATCTCATTTTCTCATGCTTATGTGATGGAAAGAAGCATTGCCAAGGAAAGTGAACAAAATATTGCCAATGCATATTTTCCCCAAACTTCCAAGACATTTTTCATTTAAAAATGTACAAAATCTTCATATAAAAAAAAAACCAAAATCAAAACCAAAACCAAATCCTAATGAATGCTGAATGAAATATCTAAAACACCCACAATATTTGAGGCCAAGTTATAATCTGAGCATGGATATAGTGCATTAGAAAAGGCCATTGGACTGCCAGTATTTGCCCTTTCTCATTTTCTCTGCAACCAGCTTTGTATTTTAAAGGAATGTGACTAAGTTATAGAGAGTCTTGTGTCTGATGTTGGTTTGGGGATTTTTTGTGGGGGGCAGAAGGGTTAAGTAAACTATCCATTGTACTTTTTCACGGCATTAGGACTTTTCAGAATTTATTTTAGACAAGTAGACTTGTCTACTTTTATATTAGCTTTCTGCTGTATTTTGGGAGTTCTGAAACAAAACTTGCCAGATATGTTTAATTTTAAAAATGTATTTTAGTACATGTGCCAGTTTTTGCTCAACTGGATTTAGGTATCTTAGTTTAAATAAGAATATTTCTGCACAGTTCATTTACAGATTCTGCTATTCAAAAAGAGTTGTTTCAAATGACTGAGTAAGCATGAGTAAAGATGAAGTAAATTGGTTTCCTCTTAATGCTGGAGTCCATTTGAACAAAAAGTCAGATTATTTTAAACAAATGTAATTTTATTCCAAAATATGCAAAATAGATAAGATGTTTCAGTCAAGGTAGGTTTCACTACTGGAATTCTTTCTCTGGTCTTTTAATTGTGCTCCAGCTTTTAATCCCATTTTGCATTGCTGAACAGTAAAGAACTAAGAAGAAGAGTCCAATTTTGTCCAAAGATGGTCTATAACTAATTCCCTATGTGCAAGTTACTTTGTTTTAGACTGTCTAGTTCACCTGACCTTTCAGTAGGATAGAAAAATATTACAGTTTCTTAAAATTGTCTTTCTGACAAATCTCAGAATAAACCAATGGCAAACTGAAGCTGGGGTTCATGGCAGATGATCGGTAAACCATGACTCCATCTGAAGTTCTGTGGAAACACCAGTCTCAGTAACTTTTATCACCAGAGAGGAACAGGAATACGGTGTCTTTGAGGCAGTTGCCTAAACAGAAACTTCCGCGCTGTGCCCTCCTCGCTGCCAGTCTGCCCTGGCCTCCGGCGGCCTCTGTGGAAGGGCTGGACTCCCCCACAAAGCTCGTTCCTACCCCTCAGCCCTGTGACTGTCCCAGGAACCCTCCGGTGCCTGATACAGACGTTTAGAAAACTGAATTGAGCCCTCAACGTTTATCCACATTATCAGCTGTTGAGATTAACTGGGGAAAAGAAAAAAGGGAAAAAAAAAAACCAGGAAAAAAAAAAGGAGGGAAAAGGAAAAATAATCCATTAAGTCTATGGCAATGTGTTTATCTGCTCTAACTGGCTTAACTGACCTTTTAATGCCCTCTTAATCCATCAGTACCTTGAACTTTTTGCAAGCTTGTAACATCAGATATACTGAGACAGGGAAAATAGAGGAAGGCCCCTTTTTTTTTTTTTCCCCTCCAATAGTATATAAGATGAGTGAAATACACCGCGTTTTCTTTAAAATTCTTATTTTCTTTTTTCTAAAGAATCTTAATGGCTATTTTCAGTAGGATTAGATTTGCTACTTCAGCAAAACATTTTTCGGATTGAAATACTTCACTGAAATTTACCATTTGGTCTCACTGGTTTACTCCTTGCCTGTAGGTAAGAAAGCAGAATATTCTGATATATAGGGTTTTGTCTGCAATAGGATCAATTTTCCTTTTTTTTTGAACACCTTAATTTGGTATGCAATTTGAAAGGCAAATAAAGCAGTCTTAATTTAAATTCCAGTCAGAGGAAAGTGAAGTGAGATGACTACGCTCATAGCTAATATATTGCTTTTGTTTGATTATCATGAACAACAAAAATGGTTTATTGCCAGACAACTGTATATGATTTTGTGTTTGGTTTATCATAAGGAATTTTTTCTATCAATTTGCAAGTTCAGTAGCCTGAGAAATGAGTTAAATAACAGTCAGGTTTAACGCAGTTATGGAAATATGCCACAATAGTAGCATTTTTTAAAGTCTCATGTACCCTATAACTCACCAGCTTGTTAAATAAATGGTATCTACAGGAAACATTAATGAACCCTAAATTCTAATTAAATTTCAGTCTGTTTTACTGTATTTCATGAATAATGTGAGAGAAACTGACCTAAACTAACATTTCAAGACTCATTAAAAATAATTTTCAGTAGCAGAATTAGCCTTTATTTTTGCTTGTAAAAGATTTTGTGTAGCACACAGAAACCCAGGAGTCATGGTAGCATTTCCTTGCAAAACAACAGTGATTTTTATGGATTCATTCAGATCACTGTGTTCTTGTGATAATAGTTCTTTGATATCAAGTTTCTTTTCCTTGTTCCACAAGACTCTATTCAGTGATTCATATTTTGAGCTTTGGTTTTTCCCTTGTTTTTGGGTTTTGTTTTATGACCCTTTCAGCAGTCTTGAATTACATAATTTTCAAGGAATAAATTCTTTTCCTAAGCTTTTTCAATATGAGAAATGTGTCTTATAGAGGGTGATTGACTCCAAATTTTACTGACTGTCAGTTCTCCATTGACTTTTTTCCTCAGGGAATGCTTTTGCTTCTTCTTCAACCTATGCATACATAGATTTGCAACTTGTTATCTTTGTGTGTTCCAGTACAAAAAGTCTTCAGAACCCATAGTATTTTATCTTTGATTTTTTTTCTATTATTCAGTCCATTTTTCAAACTGCTATTAGATTTTAGAAATGTCTGAGTATAGGGAAGTGATTTTTCAGATTTTTTTTTTTTTAACTGGAGTTTTTAACCTAGAACTTAAATTTGAGCTCATTTTCCACAGCAAAAGTCCATACCTCATCAGACTTCTTGTGTGAAGTGTTTTATGATAATTTTTCAGAGCCAGGGAATTCATATGACCAGACTGGGGACAAAGGGTAGTAATATATTCTTCAGACCAGGGAGAACATTAGGAAAAAAAAAAATCTTTTTCTTATATGAAGATCATGAAAGTATACAAATATTTGAGCATGATTTCTTCTTTTATATTGTTTTCCTCACACACAGAATTTTTTTTTACATTTGAAATATTCTTTTATTCGTCTGTTTACATAGCTGATTTCATAATCACATGTGATTATGATGTCAGCTATTATATCTTTGTAATACTACTCATTATTATCTATTTATAGCATCTACAGATGCAACAGGATCAGAGATCACCTGGTCCTGGCTTTTAATATCATATGATAGGAAACATGTAAATTTTAAAAATTGCATTCTAAGCAGATAAGATACCACATGGCAGAGGAAGAAAAAAGATGCAATGAGTGGTTTAGTGGGAATTAAACCTAGATCTGTGTCCTTAACTGTATTTCAGCTGTGATTACCATCAGCATGATATAGCAATGGCAAATACACAAATTCTCTTATAGAAAAAGTAATATGTGTATCTGAAGATACATCTGCATCTGTGCAAATATTTTTAAGATTTCAGATGATGAATCAAGTATGTCATCTCTGTCCATGATAGTAAATCTTATGAGGAGGAAATGGCTTCTGAATATGAGAGCTATAAAAATATACTCCAAACCACTCTAGGAGTTAGTGGCAAAATAAAACTGTTGTTATTTTTAAACATGGAGCTTAAGACTGGAAAATAAAATCTGCAGTAATTTGCAAACATTAAATCCTTCCTTTCTAGAAATTCATAACAATTTTAGACAAGCCACTAGCTTTCAGGAAAGCAGAAGCTGGCTGGGCTTCTGGTATGAAAACTTTCATGCCAAGGGTTAACTGAGCCCTTTTTTACTGATGACTTCCAAAAGGCATGAGTAGATAGAAACAGTCATATCAGAAAGTAAATTCCTCATGTGAGTGTGAAAGCTAAAAGGTAAAAGTAAGACATGGTCAACTATTTTCAAACATTCTTGTTATATGTTTAAGAGAAAAAGGGAGATTGACAGTAAAGACCCCATGGCAGTTTCCAGTCCCACTGCAAGTCTGTAGCTGACAAACTCAGTGGTTTGGAACCTAGGAAATAGAGGCAGTCTGATACAGCCTCAGCTTTTTCACACATATTTGTTTAGATGGATTGACAAGCAACAAAACAAATTTTATGGCAAATAAACTTAAGTCAGATACAATCCTCTTGTTTTCAGCAGTATTGGTATCCACTAATTCCAGTCTTGTTTAAAGTGTCTGCCTAAGCTGAAGTTAACTATTATTTCAAAGGTCAAGAGACAAAAGCTTTATAGTGTTTCTTCCTCTTGTCAGGAGTACTAATTCTAGCTCAATTAAAATCCACAGCCATAGTTCAAAGGGGATTAATTTTAAATACCTCCAAAGGGAAATCATAACTTTTTCAAAATTTCCAGACTGAATTGGTCTCAATTAACTAACTGAAAGGCCTAATTTTTCCCTACTGTCTTGAATCAGGAACTGTTCCTAAATATAAGCAGATTTACTGATGGACAAGTTGCAAAAAAAAAAACAAAAAACCTTGTAAAAAATTCCTTTACTTGCAAAGTCCTTAATGTATAAATAATATTTAAAAGAGAGCTATAAATCCATTATTTTTATCACAAACAACACTTGCATTATTAAAAACTATCCTAGAATTTTAAACAGGCAACATATTTTAAACTGTGAACTCTCTCTTTGATTCAACTCATTTTGATTGTTTCATGTTAAGACACCAATCTTAATATATAAAAAGGTAAGAAAATTTTTTTTCTGCTTAAGAATCTTTCTCATTATTCTGGAGTACAGTAAAAACCGTTCTTGGGGTTACCTTAACTTGATCACATTCTTTTTGGAACTAATCATGGTAAAACTCTAGTTATCTTTGGAGAGAAACTGTTAAGCAGTTTCTCAGAGAGGTCTCCATCATCTGAGAATCAATGAAGTTTCTCAAAGAATGCCTCTGGGAGGAAATCTACTATCTAGCATTTAGAGATATATTCCCAACACACTTTCTATGATGCTATGAATCTTTCATTACAGCCATGGACAACATAGGTAACGTAATCCTTGCAGGTGGAAGAAAATTAATGCAAATAGTACTTTTACCTCACCTGTCTAGGAATGACTGACAATAACCTGTTAACATACATTATTATACTATGTTCGTTGTCTGAATAGAACATAGCAAGTAGTCAAAACAAAAATGAATAAGTAAAATCGTGCAAAAATTATGGCTTAGGAATGTGAGGACTTAAAACTAGAGTGCTAAAGATGTTAGGCTGGAATGTGAGCAGAAGAAGAAAGGAAGCCTGGTAATGGCAATTGTCAAAGAAGATACTGGGGAAACAACTTGAAATTGAGGTGGGAATTGATTACATAATAAAGACTTTGAATAGTTATCAGCTGTTAACAATTCAAGCAGATCAACAAGTGTTTCCTTCAAGTGCTCTGGAAATATTATTTATGCTTTAACTTTGAAAAAATTCAATTGTTAGACCTGTGATCTCAGTTATATACATTTTAATAGCATAAGCAACTGTGTGAAAATTAATTGAAAATTTTAAAATTTTGTCTTGGTTTTGTAGGCACCTCAATCTTATTGAAAGATGACATAAATTGGCTATTTTCTTCCCTGTTTTAGATGGCTCCCAAATTATGGTATCAAGGTTTGCCTGTGGGTCTCTCAGATAATTGAATCTAATCTTAGGTCAGACATCAATGCTTAAAAAAAAACCAACGACAACAATTTAGGAGTTAATTGTTTATATCTAGTCACATTAATCTTTTGATATCCTAAAATCAAAGGAGAAGTCAGGTCAGAAGAAACAGAGTAATCACAAACTTAATTATGAGTTGTCTCATACTTGTCTCCTAAATGGGTAATACATCACAAACTGAATGCATGCAGGTGTTTCAGTCTCAGAATTTGTTGATCCACTAAAGTTATAATTACCTATGAGTGGTGCTGTAAAGATTTATTTATGCCGTGTGTTTCCGTATCTGAAGGAGACAGAGGAGAGGTCTTTGAAGGTCTGCAGTCTGTCACTTGAGATACCTGGATATTACATTGTAGTAAAGACTTGTAAGAAAATTTTCCATTTCTTTACTTCACAGAATCACAGAATATGCTGAGTTGGAAGGGACACACAAGGATCATGGAGTCCAACTCCTGGCCCTGCACAGCACCACACCCAGGAGTGACTGAGAATATTGTCCAAACTCTTCTTGAACTCTGTCAGGCTTGGTGCACATTCTCAATTTTATTTCCTTTCTCAGGAAATATTAATTCATTCAATTGCAAGTAGTATATTACGCAAATTACAATTATACCCAATAAGGGATCATGCTGATAGGCACCATACAAACTCATAATAAGTGGCAATGTAGAATTTATAAACTAACCAGGTCCTTATTTACAGGATCATTGTGGTGGCTAGAGTTCAGAAATTATCAATATCCAGGGGACAGGTCAATAATTACAAGTATGTAAGGAGAATACTCAAAAATGCTACTAGCAGGACTCACAAGAGCACTGCAGATTTTTTTTATGTTTCTTTGTGCAGACAAGCACAGAACAAAACCTGCATATATTTCTTAGGCATTCTGGTGACTTTCAAGTTTTAAATGTCCTTCATTGAAAGGACCGGTTATATTTGAAAGCAATGCAGAGATACTGGAACTGTTTAGATCTGTATAGCTCGCTTTGCTCATTCTCATTCTTTAAAATGTCTGTCTATATTCTAGACATTTGCTGGGAAGCGTCTCTACATTATTTTGACCAAATTGTCTGGATTATTTGCACTATCAATAATAATTGTTCTTTTTAATCACCTAAGTTCTTATGAAAAAATCACTGCAGAGTTACCAAACTCAGCAGCTTAAATCCTCATACTAATAGGGCTTTGAATTATTTAGGATTCACATAAGCCTTTTGAATGGTCAGGAGCATGGAACTACTCATTCAGGAAAGAATTTGTGACTTGCTGTGCTGTCCTGTATCAAGGCATGTATGGCAGCAATTTGCCATTCATGGAGAAATGACTTCCAGATGTCCTTTAAAGACATGGATTTTTTTAAAGCTAAGGCTGCATTGTCCTGATTTTTTTACTTTTTCTTTTTTAAAAATTTCTATATGTATGCATTAAGGAGCAAATATAAGTGAAGTGAGTATAAGTGAGTATAAGTGAAGTGACTGATACTTTCATATAACAGTAGATTATTTTAATTACCAAGTAGGTTCAGACCATTTCAGACTTTTCAAATGAAAACTTTGGAACAAGGGAAGCAACATTTATCAGAAAGGAAATTGTGTTATTCTATATACAGCTGGAGAAGGAAAGTAAAAGCAGGAGATGTTTACTGATGAAGCATAAAACCAGGAATATAATCAGACATCTCAGGATTACGTATATAGTTTCTTTTGGTGGGCAGAAGGAAATGTCCTGTGTTTATTCTGCTTCTCTGTGAATTATGTCTGCCATGTTAAGCAGAAATATTTGATTGCCATTCTCCAAGGAATGTGAACAATGAACAAGTAGCTATGCTAGCAATCACATATTAATCTGCATAGCAAACCGCACTTTCAATATTCTGTGGAAAGCTGAATTCCTTGTTTATTTTTCATCTTCAGCCAAAGCATTAGTAGATTGGAACTTCTGTGGCGTTTCAACAACAAAAATTTGAAACTCAATTCAAAGGCCTGTGGTGCATCTGCATGAGCATTTTGCTTTAAGGGATTGCATGGAAATAAAATGTGTTTCAGTGGCCACTAAAATTTATCTTCAAGACATTCAAGTGGTGAAACAGTGTAATAACATTAGCTTGCAGATGGGTAATGTTACCTTGTGGTGGAGTTCACTTGAGATGTGCAGCATTAACCACCTTCCATCGTTCCTCTAGCTGAAGCACAGCAGCAAGGTATTTCTCCTTCTTCTGACCCCTATGTGACAGGCATAATAGTTTGACAGATCACAGCTAAGGCGTGCAGTTGTGATTGTCATGTGGGATCACAAAGTATGACAAATGATCTGGTTTTGTGCTGTAAAAACATATGGTACAGAAGTGTTACTGTGAGAAGGTGCAAACCAAATGCCACTTGTCTGAGTCTCGTGCTCATGTTGTGAGACGTGATGGCTCTGTTCATAACACACCAGAAGGTTTTCTAATATCCTGTGTTCTCTTCAACAATACAGCAGTCAAATACAAGATTATTGGCAAAGAAAATGGATTTAAAGTGAGAGCATAGTGTCAAGTATCATGTATTTTATACATAGACACACACACATAATTCATTAACCATGAGGACAATTTGATGGAAAGCACGGTAAGCAGAGTCTAAAGCTAACACACACTAATTATAATATCAAGTGTAAAATGTGATACCAGAGTTCCAAACACGTAACCCAAAACTTATTAAGAAAACCTGAATCTTAAAGATGTGGTATTTTTCTTACAGATACTTTTTATGCTAGCATTTATCTAAATTCTTGAAATGATTCCAACTTGTAACACCACCTTTCATTCAACCATATAATATTAACAGAATGTCACAAATTAACTTTTACCAATAAATATGAGATAAAATTATTTCTAGACTGAAATGTCATATTTCATATGCCAGGTTTTAGTCTTTACAGAGTTTTTATCATGGAATAAAACCTCTAAAAATAAGGATATATAATTAAAATGCTGCCATTTTGATTTATTTCCTTGATATTCCACTTTATTGTTATTTATGTTATTTCATTTCCTTTCTTCTTAGTATATATACACCATAAGTTGACTCTAATTAAGATATTTGTGCTTGTGTTAAAACTGGTTTTTTTAGGCAATAAAAAAGAGCATAATTTTCTATGCTTTCTCTTAAAAACAAGGGTGGTGGGAAAGGCTGTACATATGGCATGTGCTTTAGTCAGATGAGAATAGCAGAGAAAAGAATCTATAAATTGTGCTGAAATCCCTTATGACCCAGGAAGAACTTTTAAATTAATTCCAAGATGACTAATGATGTATTGAAATGATTCTGTTGGTAGACAGAGGCAAGACTGTGACCAAAAAAAACCCAAAACCATTATATGCTTCTTTATATTCCTGTGGAATCATAGTGATAGAAAGAAAGACAAACAAATGAAAATAGTGGTGCCATAATCACTGGTGTATTTAATGATTCTATCTGATGGTAAATTAGAGCTTAAAGAAATTCTGATCTTCAATTTCCAATTGTGCAAACTATTATTTAGAGTCTGCTTCTCTCACTTATCCAGAATTATTCACAGTATGAGCCAATGCAAGCATAACTTCTGTAAGGAAAATTCTCTGTTAGATGTGGATCAATTAAACACCACAGACTACAAAAAGTTGCAACTTCAGTTTTAAATAAAGGACAGAGCAAAACAATGAATATAGTTTTTTCAGGAATTAGTCTTTGCTGAGAGAAACCCCATGAGTCACATTGATGGAACAAAGGACAGGGCAGTGGATTGTAGTTGAGGGGGGCGGAAATTGTTGCTTAACACACTGTGTTCCCCTCTGTTTTGAGATTTCTCTTACTATGTACATAGTGGTGGCAGTAATAACAAGGGAGTTCCTGCTGAGAAAGCAGCTAAAGCAAATTCCAGCTGAGAAGACACCCAGAAACTTCACCAACCCAGCACATTACAAAGCTTTTTCATAGTAATTCCTAGAGGAAGATGTGATAAGACATAAATATAATTACAATGTGATGGAGACAAACTCAAGAGAGAGTAAGATATATTTCCTTATGTGTTATAATCTAGCCTTTGTCTGTGTCTCACTTATGGATATATAAGATAAGAATATTTAGGGAACATTGTACTTAGATATGTTTCCATAGGGACTGAAATGTTGTACAAGAGTCCTTGTAGCTTCAGGACAAGAATCTGTGCTTGTCCAGCACAGTCTAGCCTAAAGAAATATGGCCATTTTTGGACTAAATATAATTTAAAAGTTGAAATGAATGGAACCTGAAAGCCACCCTTATGTGCCCAAGAATGGATTTAAAAGCCTAGAGGTAGGCTTCTATTTTAGAAATGTTATAAAATATTTTGTTCAAAAAACAGACTGGAGCCAGCTTTTGCTAGATATTTGTTAGAAAAGCTGTTACAGTGGACTATTCATTATTTAGGAACACCTACAGATAACAGCCTGCATTATCAGTATGCAATCTATATTACACGATCTGCAGGGGCAGTAGAGAAAAGCACACACCTGAAAATCATGAACAAAAGAGCTGCAGAAAACATTATCCTTTTTTAAGGCATGCCAGGATTATCTTTAATTGCTTTATGCTGCTAAGGGCTAGTCTAAACTAGAGAGGGATTGCTAACACATCCATCTCAGCAAAAGCTCTAAAAGTAGATGCAGCTTTTACTGATAAAAATATGTTTCCTTGGATGTAGTACATACCACATTCCCACAGAAAATAAGCTATGTGAGAAAGGGACCTTTTTTTTGGTTCAGAATTGCTGGGTCTACTTTAGGCCCTTGAGTGGTCTAAGCAGTATGATTAAAAAATTCCCAGATGTCTGTAGATGACAACCTTGTGCCAGGCAAAGTTTCTAGGGTAGACCCAAGGCAGAGTTGTTACAGTGAAAAAGCAGCTTGGAGATATCTTGGTATCATACCCGTCTCGGCTCAGCCTCATGTTTGAGTGATCTGCTGCAGTTCAGAAACAAAAGAAGATGAATGCATTTCCTAACTGAGAGCTCGTATCCTGAGTAGAATACCATTTATGTCTCATTAACATGTATCAGTTTCACAGAGTAGAAAGGATTGCCATGTGAAAATAAATATCTGGAGCGTCCTAATCATTTTGTTGTTCAAGAGCAACATTGAAAATTGTGTGTTACCTCTACATTACACATATGTATGTATCAATTCAATTCTAGAAATGAAATCACTGTAAATATTTGATATAAACCAAATTGAAGGCATGCATGTAGATTTTTGTGTAAATAAATAAACACTGTGGTAATGTAAGTGAAACCTGATTGCCCTATACTGCCCCATGTGCATTTCTACAGCAGTTAATTTTACCTTATTTGTCAATAAAGATTGTATTTGTAATGAAAAATATTCAGAAGAATCATAAAAACATAGGTTTAGAATTGTGAAAACTCTCATTATTTCCCTTGATAAAGTCTTTTGCAGCTGTGACATATCCCTGATTCGTAATATTTTTCTGATTAACTTCATCTAAAGAAGAAAAACAAGATTTTTACCACTGCCCCAGGACATGCATACACGTTCCTCTATGTTTGTATACATCTTCAAACTGCAAATACATTCCTTCCAGTGTTTGGTGGTTTTCTATACAGCTGTAAAAAGTCACTATCCCACATCCTTTATTACCTTACATGAGGGAAAAAATACCTAAATGATGAATGCAGTTACCTGAAGAAAATATTATGTCATTTACAAAGTGAAAATGAATTAGTATAAAAATGGAAGGAACTGACAAGGTAGTACAGAAAAAATATGTGTAACGATGCAGATGGACATGTGTTTAATAAATAAGAAAGGCACCAACTCAAAACAGTGCTGGATTATCCTACATAATTTCGTAAATGATAAAGAAGAATGTTATAATCAACAGCGTCAAAGATAGCATTCAGATCAGGCAAAATAAAATGCTTGAGCAACCCAAACCAGACTGCATTAATAAATCATCATAAACTGTTACTATAGCTGTAACATGATTGTGAAGTAGATTGTTATTTCTCAAAGGGCTTGTTTCCCACTAAATGGTGGCATAATTCAGAAGAACTGGCCTGCTTTACGGTCTTGTCCAAAACCAACAAATCTTAAACAGGTCGGTAATTCCAACCCCTATTTCAAATCAAGAATGTTTCTTTAGTAATATGGTAGTCTATTCAATTTTTAAATACAATGGAGCATTTCTACAGCTTAACAGTGTTGAGAGTGTGAATAAACACTTGGATAATGTCCAAACATACCTGAAAAAATATGGACTATATGGATATGGATGTATTTACATATAGACAAGGGAATCTGTCATGACTGTAATGTAAATAGGTGAAATAAAAAAATCGGTTGAAAAATAGACATGTGAAATCCAAAGATGAATATATATTCACATGGAGCATGTAACCTTCTCCTAGCTATAGTTGCAATAAGTATATTATAATTCTGGATCATATTGCAATAGGGTAGAGGTATGAATAGAGGGGAAAATAAAGACCTCCTTGGTCTTCTTCAGAGAATCACATTAGAACTGCTGAGCAACAGATCAATAAATATAACATAGAAAAATATTGATTCTAAGGTGCAAGGAAAATTTTTATAATTCACAACAGTTGTATTATGTCCAATGTAGCAGGAAAATATCCGGAAAAGGACAAAATTATGCAGGTATAGAATGCATTCAGGAGAAAAATGCCATGAAATAAAGAAAAATACAGCCTGCTAAATTTAGGAATATATAGTGCAGCAAGGAAGTCAAAGCAACTGAAAGCATTCCTTATGCAGCAACAGCTGGTGAATCAAAACTAGAATCTTTGAAACTTAGGATCATGGAATCAAGGAATCTGGAATCTCAGTGAATATTTAAAAACACATTTAAATTCCAGCTTATAATATTTAAGGACTCCGCAATGTTAAATTCTCTTAATGAAATGTCTTACAAAACCTGCATTTTAAATTCTAGTTCATAATTATGAGGATTTTTTCATCCTAAAACACCGAAAAAATAGCATAACAATTTAATTTACTATCAGTATATTTCCTACACCTTTTAATTTTAATTTTCTATTCTATCTACTGGGCAGCAGCAACAATATTAAAAAAAGTGTTTCTGACTTTGGTCTGGGAAACTGTTTTCAAGGTCATGCAAAGTGTAAATGCAATCCACTCTTCATGTGATTATGCCAGAAAGACAATATCCAGTTCTTCACATTGGCAATTGTGAGGCTTCTCAAGCATGAACTATCCTATTATTATCAATTCAAATCCATTTGATAAACATTCATTTTCCTAAAGTAAATAACAGATTAAGAGACTCTCAACTTATTTCAGTGACTATTTCTTAACTGATAAAAAATATTAAAAAATATCTAGGAAAAGTCATAGCCCAAATACAACCTATTAACATTTTGCTCTTTATTAACTTTTTACGGTTTAAAACTGAATTACCACTGCAATGAACTGAAGTGCACTTATATATTTCAGGAAATTTTGTACATGAAATTAAATTATATTACGAAATACAGAGACAGTAGTACTAACGTTAAAAGGAAATAAAACTTGATTGTGAGATCTGATTGAACGTGAGATCTGTTTGTATGCTTTCCTGTTATTAAGTTTTACAATAGTAATTTTTATTCATAGAATAACAACTGTAACTGCAATCATATTTTTGCTTGGTTTGTTTGTTTTGTCCTTTGTTAAGATTTCAGGGAGACTTTTCAGCAACTGGAATGCTTACACAGCACTTGTTAAGGTTAATGAGTACTGCACTTCCATGCTATTGCATGAATAAAGCCCTTAGCTCGCTAACTGGTTGTCCCTAGATCATAGATTATGAAACCAATATGTGTCAATATGCTCAAATCTAGTTATATAACAAGTATTACAATCATAATATTTAGAAAGCTAAACTATAAGAAATAGGCTTTTTTTTTCTTTTTAGCATTTGTGAAAGAAGCTCAATAGGAAACAACGTCTCATGGCTTTCCGTGTATTTTACAAGGGGGACTTTATCTAAGTTTATTTAACCAGGAGATATTACATCTATGGAATATGAAAATTATCCGGGTCCCAGAGACCATTCAAGAGAATTGATATTTCTGAGACCTGTGCTGGCCATTTTTCACTTCTTAGACTACCACAGAAAGCCCTGGTTTTGAAGTTGAGAGTGGGAGCGTTCATAATAAGCTGTCACTGTGGGCTGAAACCATTCTTTACAATGAGCAGGTTTTTAAAAATTAATTTTACTGAGAAAATTAAAAGGAGAAAAATCTAATAGAACGATTATCTTGATCCTGTTTGCCCATAGTACCAACAGAATGACTCATTTATGGTAACAGAAATTTTTCTGAGAAAAGGCAAGGTAGGAGCAGAATAGATAAACATTTTATTTATAACTTTCTTAGATTTGGTAAAAATTTTATCTGAAGTAATGATTATTATTTTAACTTATCTACTGGCAAATCTGCAGAAAATCATAGTTTATACTTGGATGACATAAGCATAATTTATTTCATGATTTGACATTTGTGAACTCTGTCTGAATATTGCAAAACATTGCATCTCTTATAGAGAAAAGTTCAGACCCTGTAAGATGTTACGAATTAACTTGTAGTGTATTCCAGAAATAAAGATCCTCTAATTCCTACCCCCTGCCATAAGCAGGGACATCTTTCACTAGACCAGGTTGCTCAGGGCCCCATCCAACCTGACCTTGAACACTTCCAGGGATGGGGCATCCAAACCCTCTGCACAACCTGTTCCAGTGCCTCACCACCCTCACAGCAGAGAATTTCCTCCTATTATGTAATCTAAATCTCCCCTCTTTCAGTTTAAAGCTTGTTCTATCACTACCTACACTCATGAGGAGCTCTCCAGCTCTCTTGTAGCCCCCTTTAGATACTGGAAAGCCGCAATGAGGTCACCCCGGAGCCTTCTCTTCTCCAGGCTGAACATCTCCTCCTCTCTCAGCCTGTCTTCAAAGGAGAAGTGTTCCAGCCCTCAGATCATCTTCGCGATCTTCCTCTGGACTCATTTCAGCAGGTCCATATCCTTCTTATATTGCAGGCACCAGAGCTAAGCTATGGGGCCCAAATAATGGGTATTTATGGCATTTTTCAATGGACTGAACTTGGAAAATGTTCAGTGAATCTACGAAAGATTATCTGAATTTTCAAATTGATTAAAAAAAAAATCAAAGCTATTTTTATATTGTTTTTCTCTTAACTCACTGAAACTTTCTGCTGATGTTATATCCCCAAAACACTTCTTTTTAAGCAGATCAAATGCACCTTATGCATTATTGAAGATAACATACTTTTGTCACTTTAGAATGCTGTCACTGGTGAATATCGGGATGCGTTGTCTGACCTAAATATCTTATTTTATGATGACAAGGAGGTTAAATTAAACTCTGTATTCTGTTTTCTCTTTCATTGCCTTTCATATCTCTGTCCTTCCATTTTGCTCAGACTATTTTATCTTTGATTCTTTGATATTTCATTCCTTGTAGGAAAAAAAGTACTAATAACAAATACACCCTGTTTACTCTCTGCAAGACAATAAACAATTTGACCAAGTCAACCCATATTAGTTTAGTAATCTGTGATCTAGGGACAATCAGACATGAAACTGAGAGGTTTATTCTTGTAACAGTGTGCAAGTGCAATTCCTGTTAACCTGGTTTCCAATTCTTTCGAATGAAATTTCTTTTTGTTAAATCCATTACTCCTCAACCCTATAGTTCATTAACTACTTCTGATCTAGAAAAATTATCCAGAAGAGGAAGAGTGGAGGTAGAATAAAGGTCAAATGAAACATAGAACATATAATGAGAAATATCTTTGTATGCATAAATCATTTATAAGGAAATTATTAACAGATGATGTTCATGGTTTTATAGGCTTCATAGCATTGATAATATTTTCATTTCCTGCTTTCTTGTTTATGTCATGACTAGGCAGAATAATAATGTTTTGAATGCAAGTACAGCAACTTTGAAGAACATGACACTATAATTTAGCCTACATGAAAATTTTAGATGCAGCAGCCAGTAAAATACCCCACATCAAGTCTTCTGCAGCTGCTGCTGCTGTTGAGGAGGGAAAAAATATTTAAAACATACTCTCTCTTCCCACCAATTCAACCCCCATCCCCACAAGCAATTTAGTATCTTACATTTATTCAGAGTGTGACATTATTCATTGAGTTGAAGGAGATTTGTGTAGATATGATTCCTGCAGTGCCCTACAAAGAGTTATGATTCCAAGTTTAATAGTAAGTTTTTCTGTTGCATCCTCTCATCCCAACATGTACTCTGTTTGGGAACCAGACAAAAAATCCTGAATAAACAAGGAAATCAGGAAAAAGGAAGAGGACTTAGAATGTTCTTCTAGATCTCACTTTACAGATGGGTTGGTTCATAGTATATATTTGTACTTTTCAATTGTCTATTGCATTATCTATATCAGAAAGCATTTTAATAACTAAATTAAGGGTGAAAAAATGTGTCTACCACAGAGGACATACAGTTGAGAAAAAGGTTTTGGGTTTATTTGTTAAGGTCCAGCAATGAATTCAACAACCCTATAAATGTCTATTACTTTTATAATGAGGAGATATCTGTAATTAAAGTCTCTCTAGTTTCTGAAAACATTTTCTTCTTGCTGTTGTAGCCATTATTTTGTTTGAGCCAGGAGCCCTCCACTGCCTTGTGCTATGTCTGTAGTTGGTGCATGATGGTCTCATTCAGTCCAGTAAATGGAATTATTTACTTCTTAAAAAGCCCTTCAAAAAAGAGACATTTAAGTATCCTGTAGGACACTGAAGATCAGCACTCTTAGGGAAAGGGTAGAAGTGACTGGCTGACAGTGAGAAGGACAGCCAAGTCCAGCCTCACAGTATCCTGCACACAGGTAATTGAGAAATTGTGACAACAGCTTCTGACACATCCAGCCATATCAGCAGAGATAACTGTCCTTTATTATTCAGGGCATCCCTATATGAACTATTTTTTGCAGCCTGCTTAGATGGCAGTGTTCACATTTATTTGGAATAAGTCTAGGTGGTACTGACCATTTTGTATTAAATGGATTTGGCAATATAAAATATCCTCTGCTAGGAGATAATCCAAAAATTAAAAAAAAAAGCAGGAAAAAATCTGCAATATTCTAGTATTGAAACATACTGTTTTGTAACTCTAGGAAAAAGATTTCATTTATTCCTTTGTAAATGACTTTGGAAATGAAAGTCTTGTTTATATTTTGACAAAATAGTTTTTAAAGTTCCAAATTTTTTTATACTATGACAACAAAACCATTTGAGTGAATTGTGTTTCAGGAATGTTATTTTTCAGAGCAAATTTTAAAAGAATATGCTATCAAGACAGGAAAAAAAAGACAATGTAATGAAATGTAATGAAAATTCAGATTACTCTGTTTCTTGCGTCCTTTAAACCTGAAAGATTTATTTCAGTGCTTAATGATTGAAAGAGTCAAAAAAGAAAGTGCTGATACTAGCTGGCATTAATTTTGGTATAGTTATATAACTTGGTGATGATGAGGGAATTTCTGCTCCATCTATTTAACAGTAGAGAGAACTGTTAGTCTGTAGGCTGATTTAGAGGAATTTTCAAGCCAGCAACAGTACTATTTCTTTCATGTGATTTAATGTCAATGAAAAAAATGTAGATGGTTTTTTTGTGAACATGACATTTATGAGGAAAAAAGTAATATGTAATCAATTCAATTTGGCATATCTGTAATTTATAAAAAGAATAAAATTGAGGAACTGACATTTAAAAGATTTTCATATGTCCATTGCAGGATTTTCAAATTTGTTCTTTTTAATTTTTTTTAGAAATGAATTAAAAAGTCAGTAAGATAGAGAAAAATTTTTTAAGATTTCACGCTTTTAGAATATTTACTATACTTATTTTCCTGATTGCAAGCACTTACTGTTAATGTGTATAGGCCTTGTGAATTGCCATTCTGAAAATTAAATTATCAGAAACTACCATAACTTGTAAGGAATTGACTATGGACTGGTGTCAGAAGAAATTTCTTCACTAAACTAGGGTTCAAATTTGGTATATTTATTGAATGTCAATACCACTGTAAGAAGGGTGACTAAAATACCTTCAGAGACACAGCCTGACTCCCCTGTAATTGAACATGATGTGGTAGCTAAGTTCAGAAACATTTCACTTAATTTCCTTTTCTTACATAACATCTGAAGTTTGGTTGTTCTTCAGTCAGAATCTGTCATTCTTCATGCCCAAATACAAGCCCCTCCCTTGCAAATGAGGGGATAATCTAAAGAAATCTGTTTTTTATATAAGCCTTGGAAAGAGGCTGCTGTTCCATCATTATTGCTTATGGTTTTGGAGGTTACTTGCTTCTTTGTTCTGCAAATTCATTGATGGGATTTATTTTATTCTGAGGTAGATATTATCTAGGGGATAATGTCCCCAAATATTTTCTACGACAAACTGGATGTGCTGAGAACAAGGGAAATAAAAACAAGAGTGGAGAGGCATGTGATATGCCATGGAATATACCACGTGACATTCTGTTGCTGCTTCAGAAGGGTTGAGGCTTCCTGTCTGTCTTATCTGCCAGTCCTGTGAGGATGTCTTGGGCATCTCAGGGAAAACTCTGTGGTGCTACATACCTGCTTCTACACAATACAGTCCTACCCTCAACTTCTATTGACTGTAATAGGAGGATAAACAACTAGCAGAGCACTAGATATCTGCTGATAGATACTTTATTAGAGTACTTAATCAGTTAACTGAATCACATTCTTATATTCATACACTCTATTCTCAGTCTTTTCTGAGTCTCGTGGGAGTATAAGGAGTCTTAATAGGAAAAGGCTGTTAAAGATATGTAAAGGAGGAAGCTATAGCCTTCAAGAGCAGGACAAGGATTCTGAAAGGAAAATTTTTTAAGGCTCCAGAACTGATGTTATTAATTCATTAAATACTGCTTAGTACATACCCACTTATATTCCATATTTAGTTAGACCAGATGTATGATATTGTTTTAATGCCATCCAAGTCTGGACCAGTGGCCAATAAGAACAAAGGTGAGAATTAGGTTAGTATATTGGGGATTTCTGCATCCAAACTTGAATGGAAAAAAATAGGTAAGAAAGGAGATATAGGAACTGGGTCAATGGAATGGGGTGGCTTGAGGAAGAGAAGATAGAATCAGTAGAGAGTGGGATATAACAGAAGCTTCTTGAGACTGATAATATAGAAACTAGTTATAATAACCAAGTAGTTAATTGCAATAAATCCTCCCTCAGCAGTGATTCAGACTACAATGTATATTATGTCCATACAACATACGGCTAGGCAGATCTCCATATATAGTAGCTCTTTTCTCACTGCACTTGGATTACTTATTCTGAGCTTTCCTTTAATTCAAGGATATCTGAATGTGAAATCACTTCATTCAAGTTATACCACGCAAGGTTCAGCCTCTACAAGTTTCATTTTTCTAGTTAAATGCTGTATGTTGTTGCTTATCTACTTTGAGCAGTAACACACAAAACAGTCTTGTCACTGATTAAGAACCATTCAATATTTTCTAAAAATATATGAAAAATGTTTGCTAGTACAGAATGGATTGATTCTGAATTCAGAGATCAATAGTAAATAGGAGATCCATCACCCAACACATTAGCAGACCTCTGTCTGTCTTTTTTGAGAGGTTTATTATTTTAAAATCACTGTGTTGCATTTACTGTGCCTTCAGAATAGATTAAATTAGGCCACAAGCCAGTAACCTAAGAATTAGACAAACAATATGTCTTATTCCCATCCTTTTAAAAATTATCTGGTGACAGATAGTTTTCCTCTGTTTAAAGTATCTGCTAGTAAAACATATCTGCTCGCAAAAGAAAGATGGTTAGTGTGATGGCAATTTGCTTGTTCTTATAAGAAAATGTGGAACATTTATTACAATTAAATGAAATTGTTTTTAAAGCTAAGGGCAACAGTGTCAGTAGGATGCATGTATTCACTCTGTTAAGCATAAAAAGAAGCAAGACTAATGTTTTAGAGTGTCCACACTACTTACAAAGACTTCAGCCTTTATTTCCTTATACAGGGTATAAAGTTGTTTACATTAAAGGTAGGTGAGCAAGATTAATTTTCAGTTACAGCAGAAGACCAAAATTCCTTGCACATCAAGAGAGATTTTGTTGTGCTTCGCTGTAACAGAAACCCCTTAACCTGGGTGACAAGATATCATTGTGAGCGTATCACTTTAAAGATATTGCTTTAGGTTCTTGTACAGGTTTCTGTTTGATCTTAGTCTGGGTTCCTAAGGGAACGGGAGAGCAGGGTCCTGCCTAATGGCAGGCTATGCTGCTAATAGGTAATCAATAAAGTCCAACAAAACCTTGGGATACCTAAATGCAGTAAATGACCAATCTCAGTGCTTAAGGAGAGCCAAATTAAATATAAGATGTACCACAAGACAGTTTGGAGACATAGTGAGCTTTTGTAATCTCTTTTCCTGTAGGAACTATGAAATGGCGTTTCAGGCAGATGTGACAAACAAAATAGGTGGGTCTATATTGTTTATTATTTTGATGTTCTTCATTCCTACAGAGAATCCCACAAAAAAAACTTACAAAGAAACTAAATACTAGCTATGCACCACTCATTATCTCTCTTGGTAGCACAGAAATGACTAAGAAGCCTTGGGTTTGTTATCTACACATTACTCTATTAGGTCTCAGAAAAGACTGCTTTCCATGAAGAGCCAGGATTTTGCAACTGAAGGTAGTATAACAATCATTGATTATAAGATTAAATAAAAGTGTTATCTATTTGTTCAACAGGATTTTAAAAAATATTAGTCAAAAATAACAACATTGACCCTGAACTACATTTGTACCAAAAACACTAAATTAAAATTTAGCAGTACATTATCAAAGAATAAAAAAAATAATTTTTGTTCAACTGTCTGGAATATGTTATTTGAAATGAAATACTATTCATCCAATTCTGCAGGAAGGTCTGCATAAGCACAAAGAAAATATATGTAAAATACTCCCTCTCCATTAACCTCCAAAGCTAACCTCCATAACTGAAAGAATTTGAATGGATTTAATTTGGATTTCTGCATTGGTTCTCTGTCAGGATCATTTAACTAAACCAAAAAGTGAGAAAAAAAAAATCTACAAAAAACGCCTAGTTTCCTTCATTCCCTCTTTTAAAAGTTTTATTATGAAATATAAAAATAGAATTAACATAAAATTTTGCAATATATTATTCAAGCATTCTTTACAATATAAATATCTATATAAATATCTGAAATCTCTCTGGTGTAAAGAGTTTTCCCAGTGGTATCCAATGACAGAAAAAAGTGCAATCAGCACAAATAGAAATGCAACAAATTTTGCTTAATCATAAGAAAATATGTTTCTAATATGAAGATCATCAAACACAGGAACAGGTTGCAAAGAGTTGGGCAGTCTCCATCTGCAAAGATATTCAGGACCTAACTGAACACAGCTCTGGGCAACCTGCTCTGACTGAACTTGCTTTGAGCAGATGAGTTGGATTAGGCAATCTCCAGAGGTCCCAGCCAATCTCAGCTATTCTTTGATTCTGTGATGCTTCAGGGATGAAAAAAAATGAATAGCTGAAACACTAAAATATAGGTCTGTCGAAGTTCAAGCATACTCAATAAAACCTATGATGAAAATGACTAAAAATTGGGGGAGAGTGGGGAAGCAATATAACTCTTTTAACATATTTTATACTTGAAAAATGGAATGCAGGTATACATATACAGAAACATATGCTTATTTTAATTCGATAACACAAAATACTTGGTTCTCCACATTGTAAATTGTGAGGCTTTCCAATTAAATTCAGAAGGACATTGTACATCATCTGGTCCAAAACTCTGTGACATGATCAGGTCCAATAAAGTGACTCATTTAGGTCGTGAATTCACTGTGTATAGTTATTTCCAACTCTCCAAAACCCACATGGATTATGTTCAGGGTTGTCTGTATAGCAGATGTTGTGATAGTTAAAGTCCCCTACAGGTATTAAGTGCTTCCTTTAGTTGTCTGAAGAAGCTTTTGTTCCTCTTTCTCATGATAGGCAGATATGTATGAAAACAGTCATACTCATGCAAAATTTCTATCCACGTGTCACTCTTTAGCTCTATTTAATTTACAAGAATGACCACACATACCTTTAGCACTTTGTTTAAAAGCCATTTCTTTATTCATCTTTGTAAAAAAATCGGTAACTTCTTTTTCTGTGTGAAAATTACTCTTAAGCTAAGATATCATGAAACCTGGCATTTACCTTGTTTCATTACGTACGTGTGACAAACGCTTTGTGATTGGCAGCTAAATCCTCCAAACCAATACAAAACAGAAGAGGACAGAAGTCAAATGAAGACATTAATTACGTTATATAAATTCTATATCATTTCCAGGTCGTTGGATTGTGGTGCCCATCCTGTGTGTTGTTTTAACTTGAAACTTATACAGACTGTTATCTTTTTATAGCATGGCATTTTGTGGGCAACCACTGCATCTTGCTATTTAGACATTTGAGGGCAAGTTCACCCTTTGCAGGAAAACCGTTGTTTTTAAAGCAATTACAGCAATGTGAATCCAAACAGCTTAGTACTAAGAAATGACAGGAGGGTAAAACAAGAAAGAAAACAATAAAAGTCAAACCTTCCTAACTCAACCATTGGGCTGCAAAAGTGAGGCAGAATATTAGTAACTCTCATGCCAGTTATATTCTGGTGTGCTTTGGTCCAGCAGTCCACTAGGTGTAAAACTGTTTGCCTTCAATTAGTTACTGTAATTCTTTTTGTGTGAAACACACAAATTTATTATGATGCAAAAATAAAATTGAGTACATCACTGCATTCTCCTTGTTTATAATGTATTTTTTGACCTGTACTGTACATCTCTCCTGGAGCGTAAATAAATCCATCCACTGTGTAAGAACTAGATACAGAAGCTCTTAGCAACAGTTATTTTAGTATTTTGTACATTGCAAAGAAATTTAACCATGTTTTCCTATCCTTTCTACTACTCATTTACTAGCTGTAACAAAATCAGTAATATGCTCTGAGTTGAAAATTAAAAGTCCTTTCAGGAGGAAAGCTTAATTGAGGATTGGAGAACATGGCTAAAGATAATTGTGGAGATGTTATACAAAAAAATCACACAAGACCTCTGGAGATAGGAAACACTCAGCCTTCACATGTGATGCAGAGTAAAAGTAATTAAAATTATTTCTGCCCTGTAGTTTAATTATTTTTCACTAACAGTTGTAATAATTATCCCCAGAGACTATTCCATTACTCCATGAATCTGGAAACAACAACAGCGAATCTGCCTATAACATTAAAATAAAAAACCCAGAATGAAACTAAAGAAATTACCTGTCCCTGTGAGGGATTGTACTTTGCACTATGCCCAACCTTAAATTATATCAAAGCAGTATTATCACCCCTTCTGATAATTCACTACATGGTTTAAAGGAAGAATCAGTGTCAGAAGGCCAGAGGAAAGTAAGCTAGTGCTGAGATATTGAAATAACATGATAAAATTGCAAGGGATCAACTCTGCAAGTTGCTGAAGTAATGAGTGATGTTGAGTGTCTGAAACTGCCCACGATGCTGATAAGTTTTCATAGAACTATTTAGATCATGAGCATTTCAGAAATGGTCTTGAATGAGTGAATAAATGAAGGCCAATAAATACTCTGTTCTCAGATAGTTATTCACTATGATCAAATAGTTTTCCACATATAGATAGATAGACACAATAATTGCTGTCTGAAGGAAGGAGAGATCTGCAAAGGTCGGAAAAAAAAAATTACAAAACATGTACCAGTCTTTGGGCCTAACTTCCTTCATGCTTCCAGAGACTGACTGCAAAGGAAAAAAAAGGGAACACCAACATCTGGACACATCTCATTTTATTCTAACTCATTAGTAGAGAAACTGCTATGGCTATATTGCCACAGGTAGAGGTGTCACCTACTGCTGCTAGTATTGAACCTGGAAAGATTTGTGCAACAGGTGTTTGTATTCCTTATCAGGCTTAATCTCAGTGTTTGTGTGTACATTTTTTACATGGTGATCTGCTAATGGTTAAGGTGGCATTTCTTTATTTTTTTTTTTCCTTAATTATATTCTAATTACATCCACTGGTAAACCTTAGCAAAAAAGGGTCTATATTATTTTCTATCTTGCTGCATAGACTGTCAAAACTATAATCAAAGCAATTATAAGTGGCATTTTCTTTAATTTTATGCTGCCACTTATGTTAATAATAACGTTATTTGTAATGTTTTAATTGGCTAATAATTAAAGTTTTATATTAATATGAAAATATTTTGGTGGAAGAGGGTACTGTAGGTATACTCATGATAAACAAATGATGAAACAAATTTGTGGATGTTGTTCTTATGTGTAAAATATGTTAAATGTATGCAAAAATCTTAAGTGTTTACAGTATAGCAAAAGGCGTAAATGATATGAATATATTATGTACCCCTGAGGTAATGGATTTCAAAATTATTCTGGGTAATATATCCCAGAACTATGAAGCAACAATTCCAGCCTCTTCTAAGAATTCAAAAATGTCCAGTAAGCCATGTTTATGTAAGTGACATTTTTCACTTCATTTCTTCTGGCTACTTTTTAAACTTTGTCCTGATCTTTCATTTTTGACTGCTATGTGTTAATTTTGAAATTAAAACAAAGGGCCAAGAACTGTTTAATTTTACAACAGCTGCTTAAAAGAGCTGTGTTTTTATCGCCTGTTTGCAGCACTGACCTCTGAGGACTTCCCTTACCCAGATGAAGTTTAGTTTTCTCCTGAGAAAGTGACCAGGAGTTTACAACTTTTCTTGCGTTATTTTGACCCTCTTGATGGGTAGTTTGGATTGTGATGATTAGCCAGAGGGGTAAATTAGAGTGTTGATTTCAGGGACTCAATACAGGCTGTTCAATATAAGGTTTGATACTACAACTCCTTTCCTCCGCCTCCTGCTGCATTAGTCTGGGGAAAATAAGCAGAGAAGTTGGGAATGAAGTTGAACTTGGTGAGGAAGAGAAGAGTGGGGAGAAAATGTTATAGATTAGTCTTTATTTCTTATCATCCTATTCTGTTTCATGGGAAATAAATTCTACTAATTGTCCCAATTGGATTCTGTCTAGCCTATGATGGTAATTGCTGAGTGACCTCCATGTTATCTTGACATACAAATTTTTTGTCACATTTTCTCCCTGGTGCTGTTGCGCAAAGGTAGTAATAGAGAGGTTGGGCACCTGGAGACTAGACAAGGTCAACCAACCACAAAGGAGTATATAGTTTTATTTTTCCACTTGCTATTTATTTATTTATTTATTTTTGAAGATTTTTGAATACCAAAATACAGGGGACTGAGATCCATTCCTTACAGCAACACGAAAAACTTTATGAGTTATGGAGGGTTTTTAAAGAAGTCTCAAGATAAACCAGGCAGTCCATGAAAGTCGCTGTGATTCAGGAGGTTCCAGACTGGAGAAATGCACCTGAAGACTGAGCTGCTAAGTAACATCACTATAAATGACAGTCTGTTTATGAAGCACAGATTCACCACCCCCCCACCCCGCATAATATTATTGTGTTTGCTCCTGACTCATGGTCAAAGTGTGGACAACCTGAAAGCTTCAGGTGCCTCTCAGTTGTACATTTGTCCAATACTCTGAGTATCAGGAGAGTAACAAAATATGGTGAGTCTTTTTATGGGAGGAAAAATGGAAAAGTCTTTGAAAGATTATACTAGATATTAAAGGATAAGAAGACAAACTTTGTACAATATAAATGCTTAAACAAAGTTAAAGCCGTTATAGTGAAAAGAAAGATGAATTAACAAATCAGACTAGTTAATACAAACATGAAGGATAAATGTTAAATACAGGGGAAAATAAAACAAAACAAAGCAAAACAATAGCCATTTTTATATATTTCATTAAAAATTAAGACTTTATTACCAGTTGTATGAGAAACGGTGTCTGATAGAGCACAAATATCACACACAAACATAAAGTTTTTATCTTTTCTGTCATGTAAGATTAGTTTTGCAAAGACATGGAAAGCAAGATTTTGAAACATAGCATGTTAGCATCACTCTCTGTCTCTGATTTTGGACAGCCAAAGCTATTATTTAGATGGCTCTAGACTTACCTGAGTCAATATGTTATTGAAATCTGCTGTTTGAAAACTCAGGCTCTCTTACCAGAATTTTTTTTCTATGGCTTGAATGGAACAAATTATATTCTCAGCTACTGATTTTAATTTTATGTATAATTTTCAGATGAGTAAGAGGGTAATGATAGAGTTCAAAAGGGTAATACTCATATCACAGTTAAGCCAGGAAATTACAAACTGCTACTCTTTGGGTGCTAATTCTTTACTTATTAGAAAACACTCTGGATAAAAAGGGTCAGGTAGTGTCAGCCACTCATAAATAGATTCTGACATGTTCTAGCCTTCGTGCTACTGCATCGAAAATATTAAAAGGGAGAGAGCGACCACATGTAGCTCCTGCTATCTGCTGGTCCCACAAAGAAGTGGTTGGCAGGAGATGTGAGAGGCATTTAACTAAAGGCAGCTTTAAACCAACATTCTCTCCCTTGGATTTTGCAACTACTCTTATGTTTATCAGGCATAAAGAAGTTGTTCTAAGAAGTATTTCAAAGGGGTCAATGCAACTGCTGAGAACTATTCGGGTGGTGAAAAGGTTTTTGGTTTTTCTAATTGCATGCATTGCCTGCATCAGAGGAGACTTGTGGAAGCTTAGTCCAAAGACATGGTGAAGAGGCTTTTAAGATATAATTTGTGTCCCCAGAATGTGCTCTTATTCATAGGACTCAAGTGGGTGTGACCCTGAACAAATCAGACTCATGCTGACAGAAACAAAAATGTCTGAAATGTACTAGTTCAGAGATGAACCTCGTGGTTCAGTGGAGAAGCACTTTTATTAGCACACTTTGTGACCTGGCTTATGGAGATAGAATGGCATGGAACTTCATGATAACGAAGCACATAATTTCTGTTATATGGCAAACATTCAGCTGTCACTCTTGATAGCATGGGATGTGAAACACCTAATGAAAAGGAGGATGTAAGAATCTGATGAATGTTTAGGTGCATTCACAATAGAAACAAAAAAGGAGATCTGTTTCTATCTGATGAATGTTTAGGTGCATTCACAATAGAAACAAAAAAGGAGATCTGTTATGTGGTTATAAATACACAATCTCTTCTTACTCCATACCACTTTTCTGGAATTTTCTATTTGCTTTATTTGAAGATTCAGTCTGATGCTTCACTGTACTACAATCAGATTATTCCTGTATGATTATAAGCGTTTTTTAGGTCCAGGAGAACTGGCTGACGTTGACAACTTTGTTCACTGTTCAATAAGTTTAAAGTGTCAAATCAAAGCAAGCAGGTGTGTGGCATTTCACACTAATATTTCCTTCAGCACGTGACCTGTGAGCTGTTAATATGTCCAGTCAGAAGAGAATATATAGACATCTCTTAGCAAGTAAAGAGCATTTTAACAGATGTGAGACTTGTCATCATGCCTTATAGTTTGATTTTAAGCTATTATTAAAAACAACTTAATGTTCCCAAATGGACCTGTACTGAGCAATTTGAGAAATTCAAATTTTATAAGTAGGCCACAGCTTGCAAAATCATTTTTGTTCTAACATACATTGTGATTTATGTATTAGCCATCTAATCAAGAGCAAGATGGAAAAAGCGTTACTTGAGCCACCAGAAAATGACAGAAGGGGAAATTGAAAGGAAAACAATTATTAAGTTCTTCAACAAAGTCTGATGATTTTAAGGTTAGGGGGATTTTTAATGCCCTTTCAGTTCATAGCTTTTCATCAATGAAAAATGCTAATCAAAAATTGAAAATGTAATTTTAAAGTTATATTAATCACATGGAAAACCACATGCATATGCATACATGCATTTTAATGTAATTCCACAAAAACAATGACTCCCTCAAAAGAGAACATGAACACACTTTACTTTTAGACTACAGGTAAATATTTCTGAGCTGCATGTGTAGGATCTTTAGAGTAATAACTAACAGCATTTTAATCAGGAAACTCATGATATTAGTATTAATTTTGATTTTTAAAAGGAGACAAATTGAAAAAATAATGTGATCTCTCAATTGTGTACTTTGGGTACCATTTTCAAAAATGAGTCACTTCAGGGACTACTTTTACAGTGTTTTTTTTCCCCTGGGGGTTTCAGTGAAGCTTAGGGCAAGGATCTTCTAATGCTACAGTACATAAAACAGAGTTTCAAGAAAGGAACTGTACATCTATGCTTCTTGAGACAAATTTGAGACACTTTGTGTGTAACAATTCTGTGGGGCATTCTTAGAGATAGGTTCCAATTACTCAAACTTTAGGAACAGAATCTTTTAGGGTCTTTCTATAAGGCACTCTAGTTCTTTATGTATCACATCAAGGCCAGTTTGGTATCTTTAACAGTCAAGCTAGTCAGAAACTCTGAAAGATATTCTTTATTTTAAAATTTGTTTCAAAATTGATTTGATAGTGAACTTAATAAGTCAATCTTAACAATGCATGGAATTTCTTTAAAAGTTACAATATATAATTCTGATATTATCTGTCATAAGTATTATAGTATACTTGAAAAAAATTAGAAAAAAGCTCCCTCAGTATCTAGAGAGAGGAAAAGGAGTCTTAATTAATTAATTTTCCTTTTGTATATATGGTTTTAGTTTATACCTTAAATTACTCAATAGGAAGATAAGCATTAAATGTGTATACTAAATTCTTAAAAGCAAACTAGGATGCTTTTAAAATAGAAATACAAGTCTGAATAGTGATATACAATATAACAACCTCCATTAGTAAGGAAAAGAAGCATCAAGATTTATGGAGAGCATTGGGAAACCATAACAGATGGAATATATTTTACTGCCTTTACTATTAGGTCAAATGTCTTGGGAACAGAAGTTAAAGACAGAAAGACAAATTGGAGCTCAGACTCATGCCAGCACATGACTGTTCTCTAATAACAGCTACTGTATTTGTGCTTCAGTTAAAACTTATGATAATATGAGGCTATTCATTTTCTAACCCTGCCTTCCTTTTTGCCTCTAGAAAGAAATTAAGTTCTTGAAAGTGTCTCAGGACATACCTTATTCTTGTTAAAACCAGAAAAGGAGCTCGAAAATTTTTGTTTAAAATTGGACCTGTGGCTTGCCTTTTGAATCTATTTTTAGCCTTTTATATTATGGTAGGAATTATGTGGGTTGGTACAGTATTTATTCATATAACTAGAGAAACTATGCACTGTCCTCTCTGTGCCTCCCATCACCAGAGCTGTTTCTTGAATGAGGAAATTTGGAAGGTGAAGAAGAAGGAGGCTAAGGGAGAGGGACTGAGATATTCCATGTCATTCATGCCTAAGAACAGCAGTAGGGACGTTAAGGGAGATAAGCAGAGAATGGAGGCAGGAGTAAGGACTGCTGGGAGAAGTAATAGTGGAAAGGAGGCAGAGATAAACTTTTATGCAAGGAAAGAAAAGGGAAACCTGTGGGGAGAGGCAAGAAGACAGGTAAAGGAAGAGAGCTGTGGAAGAAAACAACAGGGATTGTGATAGTCTGAAATTCATAGGAAATGGACAGAGAGAAGAAAAGAGACACAGAAAGACTGTGGAGCACATCTGGTCAGGGAGCAGCAGAATCCAAATCTGAATTGCTGACACTGCCTCCCTGTAAAGCTCTAACTTTTACAACTAAACAAGATGAAGTCAAGCTTTGAGTCTTTCACGTCTCCCCCTGCTCATTGCTTCCTCAGTGATTTTGGGAATAAACCTAACTTGCTCTCTTCATGCCATGAAGATGCTCACTGTAATTGTACAGGTAGCTTTCTTCACTCTCCCAGAGGACTTTCCAAACAAAACTGCAAAGGTCAATGAGATGACAGGCAATGATAAAGAATTACACAGAAGTGAAAATTATCTTTAAAGGAATATTTCCAGTTACTTTAAAAAATGTATTGTTTTTAGAAGGTAAACAATGTCCATAGAATGCAAATTCTGTAATCATGTCAGTTGAATGCAGCCTTTTAGAACTTTCTTTTTACCTTTTTGTTATTGTTTTGCTTAGTTATAATTTAAAACCCTTTTATCTACTTGCTCTTAGATATGGACTCTTGCCACTTCGATCTCTTTTAATCTAATAGGCAAGTGCTTTTCTCTTCTGCTCAGTGTATTTTTTTACCTTTTTAACTTTAATTCCTTTACTTCTAATTACACTCTCTTGTATCAGGCTAAATTATTCCTCTCCTTCCTTTGTGTTTACTGCCTTCAGATGTTTGTAGTTTATTATGTCTTCCTTTCTTCCCTAACCTAATTACTTCACTAAACTATTTGTATTTATGCTTTTAATCTTTTCTAATAACTAAGTCTATTCATCCCTTTAATCCTTTCCACAACTCTTCTTTCAAAAACCTTTTTTTCAGAGCTTTTAATGACTTACAAAATGCTTTGTTTATTTTTCTTGCTTAACATTGATTTAATATTTATATTTGACATCTTAACCATGTAAGTAACTGTCCTCTCAAAATTATTTTCATTTATTTTAATAACTCACTTTTTCTCAGATAAATTTTCTCCTTATTTTCATGCCTCATTTTACATACTTTTATCTTCTTGTCTTAAGTGTGGATACTTACTTTTTCCTTCAATTTTATTTTACAGTTTCTTACCATGTAGGCATCTGCTGGATATAGACAGCGAGACAGAAACACAGACACCCAATCCAACTATACGTCATTTAGGATTCAGAAACAGAAATAATTTCTAGCATGTGCATTCTCTGTAGGCTCCTATTTACTGTGAGTTCTGTGTTCTCTCCCACTTGCATCACCTGCTTTTGTCTCGTACTGGCTTCAGTACTGACATTATTTGTTCAGTCTCGCTTTGTGCACATACATTCTTCATCTCCCATACGGCACAGACAGTGTATTTCCTTTTTTTGCATTTCAACAACGTGTCAACAGTTTTTACAGCATCTGCTGACTGATGATATTCCAGTGTGGAACAGTTTGGACAAAATTAAGGTTGAGTTACAGAGATACTTTTGCAAAAGGCTTAACACTTTTGCTGAAATGTAAATTAACTTGTACTCTAATTTCACTGATTGACGAGTTATAACTTGTTGGTAAGACAAGGTATTGTAAAATTTAAAAAAGCCTTTTGACAATTACAAAACTCTGACTGAATGCCGTCGTTACTAAATAGCAATTAAAAATGCATCTGCCAGGGTGTCAAGAGAGATGAGCAGGAATTAAGGGAGCAGAATAGCTCAGCTAACTGTTGTTGCTAAAAGGAATTCCATTTCTGCCTGCTTCTAAGTGAGTGCAATTGTAAAAACTTGTCTGGAATAGAAAGACCTGACAACATTACATTATACAGAAATTAAGAAAGTGGGAGACATGGCTTTGAGCTCAGGAATACATGTCAGTGCAGAGAGGAACCTTCTGTCTTCAGCAAAATGGGAATTATGCTGTTCCTTCAATCAGACAACAGCTCTTTCCTTTGAGCCTGCTTTTACATAGGTGCCTTCACCAAACACTTTGCTAATTTTTGACTAACACCATTGTGTGTCACTCAGCACAAGTTTCTGTGCAGTTCTCTTCCCATCCCTATTTCATGAACATTTACTAGTGTGTAGGGAGGAATGCAAATCCTCAAATGTACTAGAGACGATAGGTAAAAATTTCTACATTATTGTCACAATATTTACAGACTTGGCCACATTGAAATATTTCAAATACTAATTGCATATTTTGTAAGTATGAATTAAAATATACATATATATATATATATATGTAATATTTTCAAAATAAAAAATGAATCTGGTTTACATTAAAGGATTTCTGTAATTTCATAAAAGCAAATGTTTTAAAGACCTTAAAATATTTTTTAAATTCATTGTCTGTTATTCAAGAGGGAACGATCTTCTCTCCAAATTGTTTGTTGCCAATCAACAGAACTAGCAAGTTATTTTAATCAGTTCTGTGTTTTCTTCATTTTTACACACCAGACTTACAAAACGCATGCCATAGTAAATAAGTTTGTCCAAACATTCTTCATTTTATAACTGATTCTATTTTTAAAAGAGTTAATGTTTTTTCTAAAAACCTTTTCATGCAGTCTTTATTACATGTATTTCTTACTAGTAGTGGGTAAGAACACTACATATTTTTCTTCCTTCCTACAATTATTATAGCTGCAAGCATTTTTACTCATTGCAGGTGTGGGCCTTGGTATGAGGGAAGATTGGAGAAGGCAGCCTTTAGGGTGTTTGAGCAACTGTCAAACTGTGTCTCTTTGTCAGAATGACTTTTATGTAAATAAAATGTAATTGGAAAAAAGTATTCTCAATACTAACTGTATTTTATTCCTGTTATACTAGATAGATTACAGGCATTTGTTCTGAGCTGTTCACCTAGTATTTCTAAAGAAACAGAAATCAAAAAATGAACACATATTCTGTAAGAACTATGCATTTTTATGATGTAGACATATAACACCTTTTAGATTTTGAGGTCACATCAATTTTGCAGGCACTGAATGGTTTCTGTTTGTTTTGCTTTTCCTTAGCCCATAGAGAAGTGTATGCAGGTAATTCACTTTAGTATTTATTGGTGCATTGACTGCTATTTATAATTGCTCACAAAATATACAGATATGCTTTTAACTTTGCTGAACTATGCAAGACATGAACTATGGAAGAAATAGTGACTTAGAATGGTGCTGTGAATAATCTAGACATCTCTGACATTAAGTTATATTTCACAATTCAAATTTTAATTTTATTTTGGTTTAATTGGGTTTTAGTCTCATATGTCTCTGCATATCTACTTTCTCAACTGTTTCTTTAAAAAAATGAAAACATTCTGAAATATCAACTTTCAGAGTGAAAAATGCACAATTCTGTTGCTTGAATAAAAAAATTTCTGATTAAAAGTATTCTGTAATACTGAAGTAAGTTTTAAAAACAACACATGGTTGGTATTTCTAACACATAAAACCAGTATCCATGATGGCGTGAGTAAAAAAAGGTCTACTGTTCCCTCTTTCAAATGTTTGTACAATCCACTAGGTATAGGTCTAGGAGAATAAGTCAAAAATCTTTCAGTTAAAAGGTATGGAATTTCTGAAGTCTCTTCACCAATTCATTCTACATTTTGAATCGGCTGGTTGAAACAAACCCCATTGTTAAATAAGGAAAACAGTTTTCACATGACTGGTGGAAAAGCCCCAAATTAACAAAGAGATACAAAGCTTAAAAATTTTTATATCCTAGAAGGATTGTTTAGCAATGGAAATTTCTTTTACCAGGTAAACATGGTGCTGGAAGACACTATTTTGTATATGTTATAGTAACTACACATAAGTGAGTTGTATACTGAGAAGATATGCAGGAGAGGAGGAAAGCCATCAGTTTTGCAGTGCATGCCTGTAACTATCTTTTTGTATTTCTCTAATGGTAAAATATCAGTCTCTTCTTTATGTCCTGTGAGAGTGTATACTGTATTTGCTCAAGGACATGGTTACTGCACTCATTTTGTCCAGTACGAATTGCCCAGAGGAGGTTGTGTCTTGTTGGTGCAGAAAGAATTGACATCGTTTTCTCCCTCTCTCACTCTATTTAATTGGTAGCATCCAGAGAAAAGCAGGTGGTCCTATCTATGTGTGATTGTTCATGTGGTCAGTTAGCATAGGGAATTCCATGTACTTGATGAATTTCAGCACTATGAATTCTGTTACACAAACTAAACTGCAATTTCTGATCACAAAAATGGCAATCATCTGCTGAAGTTTCAGAATAAATAGTGAAGATAATTGAGCTTCCTCCAGGTGCAGAAGGTAATCTATGACACCTTGTCACAGCTGCTGAACAAGAAAAGAAATTTCCCAAGAGCACAGCTAGATGTGTACTGGTTTTCTGCGGCAAGGTTTTGGTGGTGGGGGGGCATGCACCGGTGTCTTCTGTGAGAAGACACAAAGGGGCTTCTCCCACATCAGACAGAGTCCAGCCAGCTCCAAAACGGACCTACCACTGTCTAGAGCTGAGCCCATCAGTGATGCTGGTGGCACCTCTGTGATAGCATATTTAACACTGCAGTGGGGCTGTGAAGGAGTGGAGTGAGGAAAGTGTGAAACAGTCCAGATCAGTGAGAGTGGAAGGAGGTGCTTGAGGCACCAGAGCAGCCTGTGGGAGAAGACCATGGTGATACAGGCTGTCCCCCTGCATCCTATGGAGGGCCCCACCAAGTGAAAGCAGTGGATAGATGAAGGGATAATCACCTTCTTAGGTACTAAAATTATAGAAGACAGTAAATAGATATATATATGTTTCACAGGACAACTTGAAGGCAATCAGTTTCTCTCAGTTAAAGAGAAGCAAGATTTCTACATATTCTTTGAACTTCTGGTACATCTCTGTGCCACAAAAATAATCACCAAACCTCCTCTCTACTTCTTTGACAAGACAGATCAATGGTGATGGACTTTCTGGCAGAAAGTGTGTTTCAAAAATGTGAGCAAGTGACTGACATCCAATTCTACTCATCTGCTATGACAGACAGACATTGTTGGTTATTATTTGTGGTGTTCCAGTCTGTGGCATTGGAATAAATGTCCACTAGACACAAACAGGTGGGAATGAAGTGCTTATCATTTACTATTAAAGAACATTGACATCAACTGAATGAAGCTATGCACAAGACAAGTGCTTGTTGTTGAACTTCTAAATAATGTCTATAGTTATAAGGTGGAGATTCACCAATCTCACAGGTGAATTCTACAAAAAGAGGAGCTGACATTCACAGTCATATCCTGATGGCTGCAGAGATGGTCCCTTTGCTTGCACAGCTGTTTCCAAGCCAGAAAAAATGGCATGATGACCTGTCTGCTGATGTAAATGTTGACGTATTTGCACCTCCGTCTGAAAAGCTGATACTGAAATCCTTCCCTGACTGGTTTCTTCAGGTCAGAAATTTTTGTCAGTGATCCAATGGAGACATAGTTCAGGCTGAAGAGATGGCCAGAAGACAAACTGTTTGCCAGAGTAATTTCTTTTCATTCTTCAGCATGAGCAGACTGTGACAAAAGATTCTTCGTGTGAGGAAGTAATATTATTCTTCCTGACTGAGCAGCCTAGACTCACTAGCAATCTTTTTGAAGCATATCAGAGCTTTGTTTCCATGAAAGCAATTCCACTTGCAGTGCTGTAGTGTAGGGAACATGACATTTTGCCACTCCTAGTAAAGGGCCACAGGTTCTGCCCCGAGTTGCAAGCTCCAGTCTCAGGGCTCTCCTGGCTGCATCTTCTGTCTTGGGGACAAGTGCCTGTTGCCTCCCCTCCCTGAGCCTGAGCTGTGGCAGTGCCTTCATGGTAAGAGTCTGGTAAAGCCAGGGGGTCATTGCCAAATAAGAGCCCCTGGGAGGAGATTTGAGGGTGGGGAGGCTGTGGAACAGGCCATGGTCACACTCAGCTGGGAGCAGACATAAGGCAGGAACTTAGAGTAAGAAAGATATAAAAATAAACTCAGAGGTATTGAGGAGAAAGAAACTCTATCACTATGTTATACTCTTTCCTTCAAAGGCTTTGGGACCCTAATGGCAGCAACTTGCCACCATTGACTGAGGATCACTGACATAGCTGGCTGTAGATTCAAAAGGATATTAGAAGAGAGAATACAATACTACTAATACAGCTAATAAAATTATTAGGGAGGAAAACAACTACTTTAAGACAAAATCTGAAGAGAAAGAATTGTGCTAAATGTCAGCATGCCTGCTCAGTACAAGGACCAGGAACTGACTTCTGACTGTAAAGCATAAGGTCTTCAACAGTCTTGCAAAAAAATGCAGAGAAGCAAACCATCTTTGGGATCTTAAGATTATCTCAGTACCTATTAAAATGAAGGTAGAGTCTTTTTCTAAGTCTAGTGATAAAAGTACCCCATATATTCCATGTCTCACATAATTATTCAGGCTTTGATCTTTGATCTTTAGTAAGAACTGAAGGAAAATACTAAGATTAAGTAAAATAAATTTTCATTTAAGTCTCAAGTCTCAGTTTAGAGACTTTTCCTACTTTATATTGTGGCTGTCTGAGATTTACTTGTGATGCTAATAATTTATTGACTCCATGAAAGATTTAGAGATGTCACCAAGACACATGAAATGCAATTAAACTTTGACACTAACCACTTTGATCAAGTAAGGTCAGAGACAATACTTGCACCTATTAATATTTTATGAAGTGAACTTTTTGCCTTGATTTCTGAATAAGAGGGAAAAACTCAAAGGACATGGTATGTCAAAAGTGTCAGACAGAATTTTCAAAAATAATACACAAGTGAATTGCTTGATGACATGAGTCATGCAAAAGCCATTCAGGTTCAAGTTGTTGTGACAACTGTGCTAGCAACATTTTTTTTTGCTAGATACTGACAATGTTTTATCTAAAATCTGATTTGAATTACACTTTTGCTTTTCAGTCTCTCTTTGTTTTGTATTGAAATTAATTTATTTACTCTTATAAAAATAAATACTTAAGAAAATATATAGAATCTAATTTAATAATACAAAACCACATATAAATAATTATTTATAGATAACATATTAATTTTAATAAATAAAATAGTAATAAAATAAAGTAATACTCTAAAGCATTCTACTGAAGCACTGAACAGATATAGAAGCATTAACGTCTCTATTCATGGTGTAGTATTCTTCTGAAATTAATTTAAAAACTAAATAACAAGTACTCCACTGGCAATTGGGTGTAGCCCAAATATGGTAAATTAAAATTATAGGATTAATAGCATAACTTTTTATTTTCTATACCTCCAACAGCCATTTTTCTTCAACTCAATCAAGAAATGCGTTAAAATATTGAAGTCACACCAGTACATTGTGATCCAGCATCAGAGAATTCACTCTCAAACTGCTGTCTCCATCATTTGATGCTTAGTAGAAAGTAGACTGGACACAGCAAGCTTGAGTGTGTGGGTGCTCCTTTATTTTTTGTGTTATTTTCTGACCACAACAGAAGACAGTTTTGACAATAGTCCATACTGAATACTATTTAACCTCTGTGAGAATATAGCAGCACTCGTGAGGCCCCACTTAGTGTACAGTAAATCACAATCCATCCTAGTAATCTCAATAATCTACAGAGGAAAATCTCTCGAGGATATATCTCATGAAGCCAGCACTGTTTGGGTTATTGAAGCAAAACCAAAACATAGCCTAAAGCAAAATTCTTGGTATAGCTTTTCCCAGATACAGTGGAAGATAACAAAGACATGCTTCCAATTATGATAAAATTCTCTAACACTTACTGAGAAAATTCTTTGTGATAAGTTTTTCAGTATATATGTTTTTCAGCTTTTTATAATCCCTCTGTACTTCCATCATGCATTCATATAGCATATTTTTTCATTATTTATTTATTTATTTTCAACCAATCATCCTAAGTAATCCCCTATCTCTCTTATATTCTTTCTCTACTTTTAAGTATTTATATCTTCTGTTCTTGAGAATTTTTGAAAAAAAAAGCAGTTGGGAATTTGTTGGAATTCAAAACACTGATTTTATTCTTTCTAAGGCAGCTGTTTTCTGCACAGTTAACTGTTCACTAGCTTTTCAAATAGTAATAACACAACACAGTATTTAAAGTCACACGTGTCACCTCTACCACTTTGTATGGAAGACAAGTTAGTGAATCATTAGAAAATATCTGTAAATCAGACAACACAGTAAAAGGGTATGGGGATAGCTGCTGACATTTGGTAGTGCCAAGATAGAAAATTTTCAATGCCACTTATTCTTCTTTGGACACATTTATGCAGATGATAGATATTAAAACAAAAAATCAAAGGTCAATACATGAAGTCAACTGTCCTATTTGTGATCAAGGTGAATTTTGAGAGATATTTTTTGAATTTACCAATTCAAATGGGTTATCTTAGAGCAAACAAACAAACAAATATGAGTTAAACACAGATTAAATACCATACTCCACCATTGTTCTTGTCCAGTCTTTAATCATCTGCTGCCATACTTGCCATAAATAGGTGTATGCAGAGCCAGAAGACATGTAGTCCAAGCCGATAATCCAACCAGCAGTTTGCTTTCTTTCCTAATTGCAAAGTTACCAACACGTTGCAGTCACTCAACATCCAGCATAAATGTTAGTGACTGCACCTGAAACACTCCATAGTGTGTAAAGGAAACTGTTCCTGGTCTCTATAAGGCACTGTGCACATTTTCTACATGAGGAATTATGTGAGATCTCTTTCAAGGACATCAAAGAAACTAAGTGAAGCATAATAGTGGTTTTGGTTTTTTTATAAATAGTATGTATCAAAGCCTTGCTAATGCCAACCATTGAAGTATTTCTAAGGATCATTTTCTTTGATACTGTTATCCAAGGAAAGATGCAATAAGTTGCTTTTTTTAGTAGGAGCAGCTTAAAGCATAAAGTTCAAATTTCTGATCTTCTGCTATAGAAAAAGATCCAGATTCTGGTCACAGAATGATGAACACAACTGCATTTCAGATTCAAGTTAGCACTACTGAATTAAACACATTTGTGAGATAGCTTCAAAACATAAAGCACAATGAAAATCGTTCTTAACAAATGTCCCATAGTGTCATTGCAGATAGTCTTATTTCTGTTAGTAGAATGAGGTTGACAGTTTTGTAATCTCGTTTAGTCCTTTCAAATTGAAATGCAAAATGCTAAATCCACCATCTCTCCCAAGGAACACAAGGCATCCAGAGTATCAAGTGTTGATTATTAGATGCTACACAATTGAAAACTTTATCAAAGAGTATTCATTCTGCATGGGTTAGTCAAGATTGCACCCATGGAAGGCCAAGTCTTTGGCTCTGTCACGGAAACAGCTGGATACTTATATTTTCTCAGAAATCTTAGAGAATGTTTTGTGAACATCTGTCCTAAATGTACATGCTCAGGTCAGGCTCCTCTTCCTTGTGATGAAGAAATGAGAGAGATTATTGTAGCCAAATGACTAAGCATACACTTGTTGCAGTCAAACAGTAAACTAGGTGCTTTATTGCTGTTGACAGTGTCAAAGAAATGTTAAATTCACTGCAGGCAATCCCAGTGTTTATGTACCTCCTTAGAAGTGAAGAAGATTCTTTCTTTTTCAAGATTTAGGAAATTTTTGTACAGACAGCAGAAGGTTTAGCATATAAGTGTTCAGACTAGGCAATTCCAAAACTGGCAGAAATTATGGTCAGGGGAGAACACTCACACCAGTTCTCTTTCTACAGCCCTGTGTATTTTTCCCAGAGTTAGTGACTAAATAGGAGGAAGAAATGAGCCCTATTGTTAGTCTTGGAGGCAGCTGTGTATTGGGAAAACTGACTGTTGTCAGAATGTCCTCATTCACACGGTAATTGAGCTGGTTTTTATGTTCTACTTAGGCTTAGATATGAGTTGACCTACCTGCCAGTTTGCCTGTCTGATGAATAGGGATACACTTTTTGGCGCCTATGAAACTCGTGAAATTACTGGAAGCTGAGTAAATGTTCAGAGAGGGGTAAAGTAGACATATATAAAATGAAAGGTTCTTCCTCAGTCCTATGGCTTATCATTTGTATAACAATTTACATCTGACAACATATTTTAACACCAAGCACTTCTGGAGGATTTTTTATCTTCAAAGTGCCTGTCAAATTTTGATTCTGATGATAGTCCTTATTTTATGGACTTTGATGATGCAGCCATACAACAGATAATAATTATTGTCTATTAGATGTCTCACTTAGTATTTTGAGGGAAAAATGAAGAATAACTACAGAAGTATCTATATAAACCCTCTCTTAAAGGGAAAGAAGGGAATAGCTTCAGTTTAAGGATTACCCAACTTGGTAACCAGCTATCCTGAGGATGAAGGTTTTCCACACTGTTTTTCAAGAAGAGATCAGCATGTCTAGAAGTCAAATTCACCTAGCATGTAGGAAGATGCCAATTTTGCACTTGGAGACTGCAAATATAGCAATGAATTAAACAAAACTTCATCACAATGGAAAGTGTATGAAATACTTTTGGCAAATATGTACTTGTTTAACTTTTTTTGCTTTCAGAAGGCATAAAATTTAAAAACACATAAAATCAACAGTATAGACATTTTAGAGAGTAAAATAATTTATTAAAAGTAGGTTTGCATTCAAAATAATTAATTTTTTTTGCAAATGTTAAGAAAACTTGTAATTATGCCAAATATTTCCTTTATATTCAATGTTATTAACAATCAATTACTGATCACTATGCTGAAACAAATCCAGACAAACCTTAAAACATGATTTTACCCTGAAGGGGGATCTTTTTACCCAATGCTGCTAGTATGCCGTAGTTTACCTAACTCCAATTATGTCAAAATACCACTTATGATCTAAATTTCTCACTTAACCTGCTACATTAGGGACTACACTGAGGTATCCCTATACCCCAAATCATCATCTAAAGACACACATGATTTTTAAGGCTGATATCTTCAGTTCCAACACTTTGTAAGATGATCAAGAGATATGATTTTTGGTACTCAAAGAAACACTTACTTTATTTCTTTATGGCCTTATCTTTCTGTTTGTCGGTTCAAGGTTGTTTAGGGTTTATTTTCACTTTTCAGCAGAATTTCAAGAAAAATGATCTGAAGAGATAAACTAAATGTGCATTGCACAGAAAAGCAGGAGAAAAAACCCCCAGCAAATAAGCCACCCCAAAACACCAAAAAACCAACCTAAACCCAAACCCCTTTGCAAACATTACCAAGATTGGTTCAAGTAGCTTTGCTCCCCTGGGAAAGAGAAAAATAGATTTAATTCAGAGCCTACAGTCATAAATATTCATTATGCTTCCTTTTCTATCTGGAAATGCATCAATTAATTAATTAACTATTCATAGAAGTACTTCTTTTTCCCCTCACTTTCCACTCAAATTCTTTCCATATTTGAATTCTTCCTCATGCTACATTTAAAATGCATTTTGCCTCTATATTAAATGGGAATATGCATCTAGTTGAATAAAGAAATGATTAGTAAACAAATATGATCATGGTTATGGTCTGTGTAAGAAGGAAAAAGAAGGGGAGGAGAAAGAGAACTGTGAATTAAAATTATATTTCCATGACTAAAATATGCTTAACTGTCATATCTGAATGGTATGAAGGCCTACAAGAGATGGAGTTACTGCACTGAAGAAAGGCAATAATATGTTCCTGTGTATAGCTTCATCTGGAAGTGATCAATTAAAGGTGTTAAAATTTTGGGTCATTACAAGACCCACGGGTTTGCATGCAGATTCTGCCAAAAAACCAATTTCATGCAAGTTTTGTTCTGTGATTTTAGCAAAAATGAAGTTCTAGTTTATGTGAAAAAGCAAACAGGACGTGTTTCTTTGATCTTTTACACCTTAGTTATCAGCGTGAAGTAAACAGGTGGAAAAGGTTTCAAAATCTTTAGGACATTATTTCCTACATGCATATAGGAGAATCAATTTTAAATTATAGTGAGGAATTGGGACTTCTGAAGTGATCCAAGTGGAAGTATTTCCAGATGTAGTAATACTTGTTATATCTCTTAGTCACACAATTTTATTCAACAGGAGCTGCTACTATACCAACCCTGACAATAATACTCCCAAAACAACAAAATCAGACACAGAAAAAGAACTCATCTTTCTTTGGTCTTAAATCCTGAGGACCAAAATATGCAATATGTGAAATATGAAATATACACACCTGAGGATAGAAATAACAGTATATGTGCTTAACTTTTAGCAAAACTCATCTTGCAATTTCGCTGAAGTGATTGCAATGAAAAGTTCAGAAATTATGTTGTCTGTATTCCATTAAGCTTGCTTTAAGAGATGAGGCTTGTCTTAGAGAGTAGGCAAACATTTGCTTACAGTCCTTTTCCTCTAGAATTATTTGATATTTAAAAACAGTGAAGAAAAGGACAGGATTTGAGCAATATAATTTAGGTCCATATAAAGACCTATTAATCAATCAAGACAATTGATTAAGAACTCTGGAGATAAAAGGTCACAAAAGATTAATTTAGTTCAATTTTTTTTTTAATTTTAAATGAATTATCAAACATTCTTGTGGGACGGAAGGGAATTTCAGTATTAATTCATTGATATATATAGAAAACTGATTTTCCATTTAATGAGGAAAGCTGTCTTAGGTTTTTAATTCTTCTTTTTTTTAAATTCAATTGAATCCATAACAATACGTTGCTCATGCTGTTTGGTTAAGGTTTTCTCTTTTCCTTTCACGCATATGAAGAAAGAATTCATGTTGGCCCAGGTATTTAACAGAAACAGATTAACTCAACAGAACTCTTAATTAACATATTTATCTAACTTAAAAGCTTGTGCTCTTAATTATATAGAGTTGAACTGGATATTCAGTATACATATTTTAATACTAGAAATATGAACCTAGAAATCTCTTAAGATAATTTTATTAATTATGTCCCCTGCTTGTTAATACATAGGTTGATGCTGGGGCAAGGGGAGGAGAGAAGAGTAATTCAAATTTATTCTATCAGCATTTATGATGAGTGCCAGTGGTATGCACACATACTAACTTACGGAGTTCATGTTGAATAATTGAAAAGGTAAGTCTTTTTATTAAGCATAGCCTATAGCAGGGTTCATAAAAGTTGCAAACTCATTTGTCTGAGTTCTACACTGCTGAATGTTTGAGTTTTTTTATTTAACTCATTGATTTAAAAATTGTTATAGAATTAGCATTTGTCATTGGCCTCTATTTTCTCTTTTAATTGTAACATCCATGGAAATCAATGATGCCATTTAATGAAATGAAGAACGCCTAGCTGGATATTTTCTGGGCATTTTCAGATTACATGTTTCTCAGTGTATTTCAGTGGGAGACTTATGAGGCATAAAGTTTTCTTTATTTTTCCCCATGATTCCCCATCACATCTCAGTAGATAGCACTGTGTGCACAATAGGTGAAATGTTAAGCCCTGAAGTATGTGGTATATTTGCAGTTGGTGATAAAGTAAATTATATTTCTTTTTTCTACAGTAATATTTATTTACATTTGCCTTGGTTTTGTGGTCTGTTTCTTTTTTCTTTGGTTTCTTATTCCTTCACTGCTCACTTTTTCCAACTATTTGTATGCACTTTGGGTTTTTCAATTACCTCCATATTACCTATTTGGGGAGCATTGTTTTAAATGCGTATTTTAACAGCACAATTTGGTTTGACAGAATGATTTGTAGTGCTGCAGCAAGTCATTCACCAGAGATCTGAAATCTTGTGCACAAACTCCCTAATCTAGCCAGCTTTAATTCGTAAGCTTACTGCTGTTCCTCCATTAAGGTGGTGATGAAATTCAAATCGGAAATTGTTCTGCAGAGCTTCTAAGCTGCTAAAAAATGCAGAACTGATGAAATTCTACAGTACTGTGACATTTAAAACATCATTGTATGAGAGCCATCATTTGCTTTTAATTAGGAGTAGGTAGAGGAGAGTAAGGGGAGTATTTACGTGCATGTTATGTTGATGGAAAAAGAATGAGAAAGGTAGCAGTGTCCTCAGCAGTCTCCACTCCGATTACTAAATCACTTATTAGTTCCCTGCTTTTTCAGGTCTTGTATTCATTTCACAATGGTGCATTTGCAGTGAGAGGTAGGGAAAAAAATGCCATCTTCACCAAGGTTGGTTGAAGGACTGTGCAAGAATTCAGTGCGCTGGGTTGGACACATTGTTCTGCTTGCCAACCCTTGTAATCCAGCTTTGTCAGTGCCTTCATCCACAAGCAGTTGTACCTAAGAAATCACAGACCTATTCTTTTCTGTTACTGGGCAGAGCTAAAAGTGTCAGCTTTACTTTAGGGCTAGAATCAGGCTTATAGCACTTTCTGTTTTTTACAGGAGAGAGTCCAAATAATGGCAACAAAGTTAACATTTTTCATGTTGGTCATGACAACCAACTTGCTAAATTTTGTATTTCTTATTCTGAAATTAAATTATGAATATAAGGAGAGGGAAGCTTTTTGTATAGACTAGTGAAAATAGGAAAAATACAAAAAAAAATTTCCTTTGGGACACATAAATATGAAGCTTTTATGTTTCAGTCTGAGATTAGAATTTTATCTGAGGTTCTGCAGATGCAGGTCCTACTCTTGATATTTATTGTATATGTCAATGGATCCACTATATTACATTGTATTACTGATACAGAATAATATAAATTACTATTCAGTGACTATGTCAGTGAAAATTTTTCAATAAAAACAATTACATTGCATTTCCAAAATGAGCCTAATATATGCTTAAAAGTTATTCCATGTGGCAGATTCATAATTTTCTGAGTGGAGAAGTTAGGCAGAGAAGGACAGAGCATGAGGTACATTGGTGTTTGACAGGTTTCCCCTTTGCAGACGTACTCACCACCCTCTCTTTGGTCCCATTTTGCTCCTAGCAACAGCTTTCCCTGGCTCCGGTAAGCCACAACGTTTTTCTTGACATCAGAAATATCTCATGGGCACCTTCAGATTCTCTGTCCATTCATCTTCTTTGACATGAAAAAATAAAATTTTTACTTGCCTAAGAAAACCAGTTTGTTTCTTTAAACTTTTAAAGAAGCCTAGCCTTTCACAGAGATGTAGAAAATCTAAATGCAGGCCTTTTTTTTCACTGTAGTAAAATGCTTGGTACACCAATATGTTAGACTCCTTTGATAGTTTAATCAGTTCTAAGGTAAGAAATGACAAAATTATTCATAATGATCAATTTAAATTACCCGAAATATTTTAATTAATTGATTTGGCAAATAATAATTTCTTAAGAAACAAGATGATTAAAGGGAATTTGTAATACAATGGTAAGAAAAAGACACAGTACCATTTGTGATGTCTAAATTGAAATACTTCCAAATAATTTTATTTCAGCATTTTAGCAGGGTTTCTTGAATTTATTTGAAATAGGTTTACAACTCTGATCAAGTACAAAAATGTAGCTCCAAACTTTTATTTTACTTGCATAAATGTCTTCTGGTCTTTACAAAAACAAAACAGAATAAGCTTAAACTTTGCATTAGTCAGGTTTTCTTCTTTTTTTCACAGCTATGCACAAATGCAGGTATGTAGAAGAAAAACACCATTTGTAGTTTTCTAAAATAAATGCATACATCAATAAATAAATCAATATACACCAGATTTAAAAATTATATTACTTGAAATAATTTTAAAGAAGAAAATAATATTTTTAATGACTAACAAGTCTAGAAAGAGTAGACAATTCCTTTGATTAAAAATTTAAAACCTTTGTCAAGTAGCTTAGCTCAGAACAGACACTTAAATGAGGAACATCTACATCTTGTAAATGTCTTTGTTATTTCTCTGGTAGGAAATTATAATTGCAGTGACTGAAATTGCTTGTTCACTAGTTCTAAAGGTTCTGAATTCTATTTCCTAAATCAAGCTTAGTATATAATAACTGCATCTCATGTCAAACCCATAATTCAGTGATTACCTCTTTTATTTCAAGATTTAGATAATTTAAAATAGTAATTTATTGGCTCCGTCTTTACTGTGACCTCAATTAAAATTGTTCTGTCTATAATTAGTTTAATTAATTGTACTAATATGCTTGTTTAGGTGAATACTTGCTTGATTAGCCACTTTAATTAAAGTAATAAAATACACAGAAGTGGTTTATCCCATCAAGTTGCAAGTTGGGTCAAGAAATCTGAGAGTTTATCTAACTGCATAAATACTTTTGCAAGGAATTTGAATATTTTTCTAGAACAAAACAATGGCACAGATTTAACTCCACCTGCCCCCTTTCCCCTCTTCCTATGTATCTAGACCCTGAGAGCTAGATAGAATACAGTATTTTATGTCAAAACTTGTGATCTCGGACACTCAAAGATGCATCTAAGGCTAATGATGTCTTATATTCTTACTCTTTTTTTTTTTTAACTTTAATTTAAGTACTCCTGAATTACATGAAAGTTTTTGTCCTGAGTATGGCCATAGGTCTCTCAAACGTGAGATTGTTGAGATGTGTGTTGTCAGATGAGAGTCTCTGTCTGAGTGAAGTCAGAAACCAGCACGTTTGTGTGCAAGTGCCCTCAGGGGCTTAACCTCGGAGCATTTCTCAGAGAATTCCTAAGACAGAGCAGCAAGATTGGGCACTTCACACAGCACTGTGATAGCTGCAGCTTTCTTTTCAAGTGTTGCTACTACCACCAGTTTATTTTCATAGTAGTGGTTAGTGCACTTTTCCAGGAGGTGGAAGACTTGATTTATTCTCACTTCAGTCTGCCAGGATTTGAACCCACGCCTGCTGGTGTGGCACAGAGAGTGCTGTAACCATCAAGCTGTAGACAAGGATCAAGATGAAGAAAGAAGAAAGGGATTAAAAGACACCCTTTTAAAAAAGTTATGCTGCTCTGCTGAAAGCAAGCATGTTCCTTGAACCAAGACAGAAAAAAAAAATTGAGAATCAGCACCTTTTTTTATGGCAAATAGGGAGTAAATTTTCACAGGAGGTATTTTCCATGTAACGTATAATACTCAGATCTCAGTCTCTTATTTATGTAGGTTACCTTATATAGATGTTGCATAAAACCCAGAATATAACCAAAGAAAGTGCCATACTCCATAATTTCAATTATGGGCTGTAGTTTTAATTTCTCTAAAGGCCCCTATCAGTGTAGAAACAAATATATTTCTCTGGCTTTCCTGTGCAGTGGACCACAAAATATTCTGTAACTGAGACATCACTACATTTTGCTTGTTTGTTTGTGTTAAAATAAAAAAAACTCAAAATATTTTTTGGATTATTTTTGGTTAGTTAGCTCATAGTTTCTTATAGATATTTCAATAATAGCTCCAGGTGATTAGGCAATGGCAGCCATATATTTGAACTAAAATTTGAGGTTTAAATTGCTCTCTCACTAGACTGCATTGCTGATTTAGAACTCTTTATGCATAATATTATTCCCCACATTTACACCCCAATTACATAGGAAATAAAAAAATCTGACAAGGACTTACCATACATTCTGCTGTTTTATAAATTACCAGTAGGTGATTTGAAATATCTCAGCAATATCCATTCCAGTCTCAGGATTCCCTAATTAACCTCCCTCCTTTATTCCTTCCTACTTTTTTTTCCTTTATTAGCAAATCTCAGCAAAACTTGAATCTTTATATAGTTTTAGGTTAATATTACTCACATAAACAATTTTAGCAGTTTGTGTGTTTCAAAGCAAAATTCATAATTCAACAGTATGTTGACTGCAGTGTTAGCTGGAGGCATTTTCGTCTTTTCAGAGATGATATGGAGATGGGACTTTCAGGTAGTAGAATACAATGAAATACATTATTATTAGATGGAACTGTGAGCTGCTTGAAGAATATTGATTCTGTGTACTAAAATGACTAGCAGTTAATGATATTTTATTTTTTTTGTGAAATGATTGAACTATTTAAAAGGAAAGAGTATTATTTTTCTGTCACAACACATTTCAAAAGTTTCAAAAATGAAATACTTTCAGGACAACCAAATAAAATCATATTTTAAAATGTTTTTAATCCAATTTTATGTTTTAGATTGCTTGCTTGCTTGTTAGTTTTTTAAATAAGGTCTCTGGCATAAAACAAATAGAAATTTTTCTCCTAAGCCACTTCTCACAGTGATATAATGAATCATAGAATGTTTTAGGTTGGAAAAAAATCTCTACAGTCAAGAAGTCCAACCAGTAATGCAGGACTGCCAACTCCACCACTAAACCACGTCCTTAAGTGTTGCATCTACATGTCTTTTACCAGAGATGGTGACTCAACCCCTTCCCTTCTCAGACTGATCCAGTGCTTGACAACTCTTTCAGTGAGGACTTTTTTTCCTGATATCCCATCTACACCTCCCCTGGTGCAACTTGAGGCCGTTTCCTCTTGTTCTGTCACTTGTTACTTGGGAGAACTGACCAGCCCCTGCTACACCCTGCTTCCAGGCAGTGGCAAAGAGTGATAAGGTCCTTCCCGAGCCTCCTTTTCTCCAGGCTGAACAACTCCAGCTCCCTCAGCCGCTCCTCAACAGGACTTGTGTTCCAGACCCTTCACAAGCTTCATTGCCCTTCTCTGGACCCAGCACCTCAATGTCTTTCTCATCAGCAGGAGCCCAAAACTGGACACAGGATTCAAAGTGCAACATCACCAGTGCCAGGTACAGGGGGGCAATCACTGCCCCTGGTCCTGCTGGCCACACTATTTCTGATCCAAGCCGGGATGCCATTGACCTTCTTGGCCACCTGGGCACTCTGACTCTTGTTCAGCCGCTGTCAGACAGCATTCCCACGTCCTTTTCCCTGAGGCAGCTTTCCAGCCGCTCTGCCCCAAGCCCCGAGTTTCATGGGGTTGTTGTGACCCAAGTGCAGGACTCGGCACTTGGCCTTGTTAAACCTGATACAATTGTTCTTGGCTCATCTATCCAGCCTGTCCAGATCCCTCTGCAGAGCCCTCCAACCTTCCAGCAGATCAACACTCCTGCCCAGCTTGGGGTCATCTGAAAACTGACTGAGGCTGGGAAATGGGAGTTGTTTCCTGCTGCATGCATCTTGGTGGAGCAATGGGCAACTGGATACTTGGTACTTGTTAAATGTGACATCAAGTTTGAGGCAAAATCATATGCAACAGCAAAAGGAAACAGAGTCTCTGCCCTATCTCTGGTACTTAAGATTAATATTAGAGTATGTTAAAAGGACTGTGAAAGAGATATTGCCTGCGCGCCTAAGTTATAATTAATTCACTTGTTCTAGATCTTCAAATCAGATTAAAATATTGCAAAGTTATCGTATCGTAGAGCAGGAAAATCTTATCAAGGCTTCTCAACAATTTTTAAAGAAGCACGTTGAAAGAATCTTATCATTTTTTACAGATTTTTTGCTGTAAATAAATAATAACAGACATATAAAAATGTAAGTAATAATTCCTAGAATGAATCCTGTGATCCAAATCTTAGATATGAATGTATGTCATAAAAAAAGTAAAATAAATTAATGTTGATTGATTGCCATAGGATAAATAATTTTTACACATTATTATAACAAGAAAAGGTTGTTCCACGAGATCTAATGTATCTTTTCCAGAAGGATGAATGTAGTCAGTTGTATTGGAGGCCTTTAATGCTACTAAAAAATGGTGTTCATGTATTCATGTATCTGCATGGCAAATCAAAGGAGTTACAGAGTTAAACTAAAATTTAACTAGTAAAAAGACTCAACAGACTATATTTTCAGAATTACTTTCTTGAAGGAATTCTGTTTTCCTGCTTGATTAGATATGTGATCATATAAATCCTTATGATAGCAGAAGGCAGGCTGAAGTACAGACTATGACATTTGTCAAAGAAAGAATCCATGATAAGAAATAATATACAAGTACCAGGTGAGACTGTAGTATCATAATGTAATAGGATTATGCTAACAGCATAAGAACATGTCTGATATCTTGTTATAACCATCACATATACGATTCTTGCCACACTGTTGTACCACATTAAAACTGTACTATACATTACTAGAAATATCTACCTTGGTCTCTGTTGGGGATTTAAAACCTAAAAAAAAAATAAAAATAATCAATACATGAAAAAAAAACACTTTATAGTTTATCAGCTTGAAAAGAATACATATCAGGTAAAACACCATCACAACTTAAAGGCTGTCTTTAAATCAATGCATGGATCTCTACAAAGAACTTTCCTTTGATTTTTTTATACTCTAAAGAAGAATTTGTGCTCTAAAAGTAGTGTTATTTCAGCTGAACCTTAATTAGTGCATGGCTTTGATTGATATACTACATTGCTAAAACACATTGACTGCATGAATTCTTTTAAAATAAAGTCTTAATGTGATTACTCTCTGTCAATAAAGGTTTTCTGCTCTGCAAACAAGTGAATCTCTGCTAATGCTAACCATTGAAATGTAATGAGCATCCTAAAGTACACCCTGTGTCTCTGAATAACATCACTATTTTAATCAGATTTAAGATACTGGCGACCAGAAGTGGAGCACCTAACTCATCTAACTTTATTTGCCATGAGTGGATGATAATAAATGGTGAACACATGTTTTGACATGAGAGATAAGTGTGTGAAAAAGAACATGATGACATCATAATTAAACTTTCATTTTTATTTCCCTTTCAGAAACTTCATGTGGTCCACTGAGAGAAGCAAAAGTGAGGCTATTCCACGAGGGAGGAGAAAACAAAAGCTGACAGTCACCACAGCACACGTAGGAGTCTGGAAACTTCTTTCCCAGTGAAATCAATGAAGTTTATATTTCTAACTGTTTATATGGAACCATTATTTAGGAAGTTAAAATGGGACATATCAGGAATATAACTATTTAAATCGCTCAAAAAATGCATCTCAGTAGCTAAGGCTGTAACACTGAAACCCTGCTTACCTGCCCACTCATCTCTAGTTGCACCCTGGGATAACCAGAACACAAAACCTCTCCTTTTATTTTTTTCTCTCTCATCATCCTCAGAGCCTCATAATGACATTTACCAGTTCTTTGTAGATTTTTGTGCAAGTGGTGTTCCCTACTTCCTTTACATTCATGGTTTTCTGGCTGTTATAGGAATTTTATGCTGGATGGAATCCACATTCGTTTGTGTTTCTTTGGTATCAGTGGGGATTGACAAGAAGCTACCGCTACTCTGGAGCAAATCAACAAATATATCTGGGCTTCAGTGACTGTCTGTGTATTTTATATGAAAAAGACAATTCACTAAACTACATAGCCAGGCTTTGATCTGGGGATTGGGACCTACAAACTTCCATTTATTGAGTGCCCTACACTGTAGACTAGAGAATTATGTTTTCACTGCACAGTGGAAGAGTGTCGAATGGAGACATTATTTTCTCCTTCCTCCCTAGCTCCCCGCACAAAAACTATTCAAAGCTTTTTGCCTAAAGCATTTTCCCCATGATGTGGATCTTAATTCCTCCCAGGTGGATGAGGAAATTGAACACTCATCTCAGAAATCAGTGTTGGAACACTTTAAACACTCACCACACTCAATATACAGGAATAACTGTTCCCTCCTCGTGTGTTCTTTTGGTTTTGTTTCTGGTTTTGGGAAAGCTTGTGTTGCTTTGTTTGTTTGTGGCTGGTTTTGTTTTTCCAAATAGCAATTTCCAGTTATTTAAATAAATCTGAGTTGAGAAAGATTTCTTCTAAGGCACCATGTGGACTGCAGAATTTTTCCTGCCACACAGATGATACACTTTTCACAAGAGACATTTTCTAAAGAGTAATGGAAAAACAAACAATCAAGCAGGTAAAACTACCAGCAGCATCTGTTCCTAACCTTGCTCACCCAAACATAACAAGATTAAAATCTCTTATAATTTTGCTCTGAAAAATAATAATAATAAATATCAATTTTATACCAAGTGTAGATATATTCAATGCACACTTCTGAAGTATGGCAATATGATATCCAATGAAAAGTGGTAGATTTAAAGAAATAATGAATAGTCACAATATCAGAGCACGAGGAACTCTCTGTATAATTCCACACACAAAGTACTTTCATAAATGTAATTGTAAGCTATACGTTAATAAACTGTTTCAGTCATGTCACCTTAAACTGTCAGAAATCCTCAGGATGATCATTACCTCCAACAGAGATTTACTCTCAATTCTCTTGAGTTCCCTCACAAGGTTTGTTCCCCATGCGGCACAGTTAACACATATGACTCTGAAATTTCTTTAAAGAGCCATAGTTTAAATAATATATGTGCTAAATTTGTACCATGTACATCGGGACTTAAACTCTGCCCATAAGCATTCCTTCAAAGTTCGTGTATATGCAGGCAGAATTTGACCTTTTAGTAAGGTTAAGCCTCTGATTCTTTTGTTCACATTTTGAATTATTCTGTTTATTTAGAATTACTTCGCTCATAACAAATTATAGGGATAATTTATTTGAAAATTTTAAAGTTTTCTACTACTCAGAGGAAGTTCTTATACAGCCATTACAGTTTCTGAGGAAAGAATACTGTCTCAAATAGTTTCCAGTATTTTGGACGCATTAGGTATCTCTTTTACTAATACAAGTGTCTTTTTATCTCATACAGGATTTACCAGCTCCATTTGTATTTTTTAATCTCTGAAAATGTGTCTGAAAGTATGGTCTTTATAATGGGTATATTTTATTACTTTTACTATTTAAAGTACTCTAATAATTATTTTGCAGGTTTGGTTTTTTTCTCACCTATTGATTATGTCACAACTGTGCAGATTTACAATGTTAGAGAAACTCATATTTCTTAGTTAATTTGTTTAGTTTTGTAGGATTTGCGGAGGGGTGTTTGAAGCTTTAGGAATATGTATTCAGCCACTCTACATTAGTGAGGTGCACATCCTCACAATCCAGTCCCTGGTTTGTTTTTGCAGCAAAAACCTGTGATCTCCTTACACAAAGCTTGTTGCAAACCTGTAAATGAGTTCTGGGACAGAAGTTCTTCAGGGAAGTCATACGTCACATTTACGGAGTGTCCACTCTCTTTCTGTACCTGAGAGCATAATTTTCAAAACACATAATCTGCATTTACTTTCAAAGGCATTTGTTTGTCCAACACCAGCTTAATTAGGAAGAGTGGAAAATCAGTAGCAACCATAGAATGCAGGAGAAGAACAACAGCAGCACAGTTCTGCAACATATATTGCCTTCATGCATTGCTTGCCAAATCCTATTCAGACTACTGATGCTGATTCTTAGTGTTCTGGAGTTACACTGCCTGTATTTTAGGTAGAGCTTTTTCCTCTGCATACATAACCTGTTTTAAGATCCTAAGGTTGGACTAGAGCTGCACTATAGTTCTCGGGGGACATTCCCAGCTTGTATGATATTCAACACAATCTGAAAAGTCTGCATCTTCTGCTTGAGCACAAAGAATAGAAAAAAACCCCGCTCCCTAGTAGCTTTCTGGAACAGAATCTAGAATAAGGCAGTTTGGTAAAGTATGTGCAAGCTGTAGGTTACTAGATGAAACCTCTACTGTCTGTCAATATTTAAAGTACTACAAGGATGGGGGAAAAAAACCAGTTTCTGTTACAATTACATTGGATCAATGACATTTTTTCAGAAGTAGAAAAGATATGATATTTTTATGCTTCTAAAACCAAGGGTAAATGTGCTACTGAGAGTAATGGGAGATAATTAAACTGCATAACCATTAATTCATTTAAAGAATTTCTCTGTTCGTTTGAAAATATAAAATCTAGCCTATAGACATGACTGGCATTGAGTTTTTTATTACAATCTCATTGACCCTTTTTAATCACTTGAAAATATATATGACCATGAAGATTCATCACCACCTGTGTTTCTGATTTCCTCCCCGAAATCCTCATGGCAGACAGAAGTTTATTTCAGTCTTGAGATATATTTGTTCTGCTCCTATTGACATCTATGCTTTTTAGACTTGCAATTCTAAACACATTTTCCAATTAACTCCTCTTTTGTGGAATTCTCCTTTTATAGGACTCTGCAGTGCTTAGGAGCTATATCCTGCCCTGAAATGAACTTTAATGATGTGTCAGATTTGGGTTGGCCCTGTGTGAAAGGGATTCCAACCTCCTTTATCTGCCCATTTATTGTGCAAGATTATTTGTTCTACTTTTTCACACTTAGTAACATTGTGAGATTCTTTATTTAAACACTACTACAGATGACTGACTGTCAACACAAATGCCAATTAATTTTGCAATAGAATAATTATTTTAAAGAAGTAGGAAAGCAGTAGACTGAAGATTTATCTTTCAGCTCTGTGACATCTCATGGCCCTCATCCTAATAAGTTATCAGAGTTGCTGAAATATCAATTTGGCACATGGTTTCACATGATTGCTTGCATTCCTTCTTAGGGCCTATTACTTAATTCTTCTGTCATTAGGAAATTAAATCAATGATTCTGGCCAGAACTGGAGATAGCCTGATATTTATATTTAAATTGGCTATTAATTGTTGCATCAGAGAGTTATTCTGAAGCTTGAAGGACCTGAATTGGATAATGAAAAATGTGGTCATAGTCATAGAGACAAGTGGAAGCGAGGAGGAAAAATAAAAATATACCAGTAAGCAACTTTTTATCATGGAACTCTACTGATTTTCCTGAGACAAAACCAAGAAAATAAAACAAACCAAACCAAAAACTTGTACATGGTTAATTAACTGTAAAGAAAAACCTATAGATTTTTTCTCATTCCTGTCTTTGCTGGCAGAATTTCTACTCGGAAAACAGTGTCTGATCTCTAAACTGTTAAACAGCTATTATCTGTATTTCTCTCAGTAAGGGTACCATTAAGTATGAAAGCACATTTTTTTGGTCATGTAAGTCCCTGCTCCAGATAGGTAATTAGTCATAAGATTAAAAAAAAAATTACAAAGAAATGTTATCAGATATCTACCAACACATGATTTCAAGGCTAGAACAGAATCATATTTCCAAACAACATCAAATAAAATTAGTAAAGAAACTGTTAAAAAGTCATATTGGCTATGGTGTGAGAGAAAGGAAGGAGGAGAAGCAAGAAATCTATAAAATGTTCCAAATTGGCAATGTCCTAATGTTTAAGGATTTGTTAATACTTTTTGGCTCTCTGAAAAAATGACAGAATATGAAAATTTTGAGAAATATTTTCCCTCAAATGAAGTCTCTTACTATTGAAAATGGAGGTGTTGGAACTCTTAGTATAGAAAAACAGGCAAAAAAGATTATTTAAATCATACAAAGAACACTTTTAGCTGTACAAGGATGAAACTCATCTATACGGAGCCACAGAATATTCTGAGTTGGGAGGAAGCCACAAGGATCATCAAGTCCAAGTCTTAAGTGAATGGCCCATACAAACCCACATTCTCAGTCCTATTAGCATCATTCTTTAACCAACTGAGCTGATCTCAGTGCTGCACCTGTGCGTCATTGTTGGCCTACTTTTTCTTTTTTCCACAAAGAAATTACCTGCACCACTGCAGAGTGTGACAAGAACTGTATATTCTCTATTGTTCTCAAACATACTAAATTCACAGATTCTGCTTCAAAAGCATGAGATACATCACTCCTAATACACTTGAACTGTACAGATATCCTGTGCGGATGCCATGGCCATTTGTGCAAGGCTTCCAGATTTTTTCCCAGATGAATGGCAGGATTCCGATTGTTTCTGGAGATGTGTGTGTGGGTGGGGAAATCTTGTGAAAGAAAACCTGGAGCTACGGCAGCTTATTTTCAAGGTAATGACATGAAACTTTCTTTCACTTTAAGGACCTTTGCCTGAACAGTTACTGAGTACATCCAGACCCCACAGCTAGATAATATTTGAAGAAATAGTGACAGCATAAAACAGGGATCCTGTTTGCTAAATGAGATACTGTAAATAAAACTTTACTATTGGAACAGGCAAATCATTGAATTCAGTGATTCAGTATTCAGTGATTAGTATTCAACTATATTTATCTTCTTTTATGAGAAAACACAGAGAAATGTCTTATTTATTAACATCATGTGAGTATATGCCTTGACATTGAGAGAAAAAATTACTCAGAAAGAAACATTTGGAATTGCTTCCACTGGTAAGGAGAAGAAAGTTGTGACAGTCTCCCTGGGATGTCAGATAGTCATCTCAGGGATTTTTTATTTAAAATTTTTAAACCTGAGGATTTGGCTTACTTTTTAATTTGTTTTTAAAAACCGTATGGTGATTTTAACATCCTATTGATTATGCCAAAAGCAGTGGGTAGCTTTACAGTCAAATAAAAATTCCACAGTGGGAAAATTTCCGGTGTCTGACTCACTGTTTGTTGAAGTTGGTAGAATTCAGATCTTGAAGACAAGAAATCTTTTTCTTTTTTTTTTTTTTTTCAATTGACATTGAAGAAAGCTTTTAAGCAGAGGAAAATCTTTGATCATGGTCTCATCTGGATGCTATTTTGGAACTAAGAGCCTAATTTTGTGAATTACACTGAAAACAACACCCAAAAAATTCTGTCTGATGGACCTGTTTTATTCAGATGTTACTTGTGTGATTTCTACAGCATGGGAAATTGAGAGACCACAAAATACTGCACACAAAAATTTAGCAAGCACTTTATTTTCTGGTAGAATTTTTTCCTTAGTTTTAACTAGCATCACTACAGTAAGATGAAACTGCCATCCTGTGTTATCTGTGATAAGCTTTTGTTTCTGTTTTTGATTTAATTTTCTCCATTGTCATTGTTTATAAAATTTCATGAAGTAAATTACACTGGATAAAAGTGAAAGCCTTGAAGCACTGTATCCTGACTCTGTGCAATTGCCATGGCATTCATCATAGTGTATTTATAATAGCATTAGGAATTTGATTCATACCTTACATGCACAGATCTCATTAGTTATCTTTTAAATTATTCCATCTTTGCACAGATCTTTCACTTCTGCCCAACCAACCTTCATTTCCCACCAGCCAAACACATCTCCTTTTAGATATTATATTAGAGGTGTCACTCTACTCTGATAATTCAAACATCATCTGTCTTATAATATTTTCAGTTTCACAGCTCCCAAAGACATCTGGCTAACTTGAAGTCAATAGAAGTTAGATCCATAATCTTCTTAGGTGCTTTTGAAAATCTCTTATATGCCTAATGACATATTTAGGGCTCTTCTGTAAAATAAACTCCTGATTATTCTGTATAATCTTACACTGTCTTATACTGTAACCCTTTGATGTGCAGACTTCCCTTGCTCAGAATCATGTTAAGTGCTGAACACAAAGAGATGACTATTTTTGTCTGCACTACCAGCTATGATTAGAAAAAAAAAACCATTGTGGGAGAAACAGAGGCTTAGATGAGACATAGGACTGACTACATGCTTGCAAAATTGCATTATGTATTTAAGGAACATTTTTTGGAAAGCTTAGTTAAAGCACCTTAAGTATATTAGTGACTAACAGCACTATTCAATCAAATCACTGTACAAAGAATGGGAGCAGTGGGAGGTATAGGACATGTTTATCTGGTATCAAACCTTTAAAACTATCATGAAAAAGTCACTCATATTTCCTTATCAAATTAGAGGATCAAAATTTGGCTTTAACTTCATCACAGAGAGAACATTTCACGGAAGTGCTTTCAAATATTTGATAAGTAGTTGTGTGCAAACAACAAAAGAGTACATCTCTTAGTCCATAAATTTCTGGTAGTCCAATCACAGTGAATTTGACCACATTTGAGTGAGTCCTTGCTGATATTTGTGGCAGCGTTTTTTAACATGGATACTGAGGGCGTAGGAAAGTAGTTAAAAATCTATTTAAATCAAGAAGATTCTTTTTAATCTGAGGTCACTCTGGGAGTTCAAGGCCTGATTTCTTTATGTTTTTAAAATTGACGAATAGTTTTCAGTGCTTTGAAGAAGCAAAGAATACTGCTCTCAGTCAAGAGCAGAACAGGAGAGTGCTACTAAAGCCCTTCACAAACCAGCACACAGACAAAGCAAGAAACTGCGTAGTTTTTTCCTGTTCTGGAACATGAGGACTAACCCAAGTGTTAATTTTCTAATTAAGTCTACTACAGGGTAGTACAGAACCTTTTGAGGTATGCATCAAGGCTTGAACAAAGCTGAATAAGCCCCAACTACCAATTTTCCCCCTTAAGATCTTTATAAATTTTTATCACAAAGGTGAATATTTAACTATCTGTTTATACACTTATCCTCAAAATGAATATAAATTTGTTGACAAGCAAGAATTTGATCTAGAACCCCTACAAACATGATAGTTAGTTGTTAAAATGTGTTGTGAAGGGTTTGGTTATGCCAGATCAACACATATTTTAAAGTTTAAAAGTATAAAAGTTTTGAATTAGTTACTTGAAGTTCTTCTGCAATAAAATTGTGAGTTAAAAATGTTACTCTCAGCTTTTAAGTTTGCTTCTGAATGACATTCCTGATTGTGGACTTGATATTCTTAGGAAAGAAGACAGGTGCATCTTTCACATAAAAAGTCCAGTTACAAGTAATAGCAGAAACTCTGTATATCAGCTAAGAGTTTATTGTTGGGTTCATTAAAATTTTGTTGATGAATCAAAATAAAACAATTATTGTCATTAGTCTAGTTTGCAGCACCAGTATTACTGACTCCAAAAATCCTTGCTCTCTTAAAAAAATGAAAATTGCATATATTTGCATCTTATAAGTCAAGAAGGAATTAAATATTGTTTAACTGTAACAAAATATCAGATATGATGAGATTAAAACAACACACTTTACTGATTTCAAGTCATACAGCTAAACATTTTTCTGCTTCATGACAAACCTATCTTGGTGCTTATTGTATAATTAGTTAAAAGTACTGAATGAAAAAAGAAAATTTAGTCTGATTTTCTGGTCATAATGAATTTTTGACTTAGGTATATGTCTAAGAATGAGGACTTAGACAAGGGAATAGGAGATTCTAACTAATATGTTTACTTTCAAGATCAAAAAAGGACCGAAAGGGCCCATTTGGTTTATTGCACTGTCACTGCTAACAGTGATCTTAAAAACCCCCAAAACAAGTAATTAAAAGTAACTTGATGCCATCATTGTCACAAACTACCACATGACTTCTCAGCTGCACCAAAACCTTACTAATCTCTAAAATTGAGATGGAGGAAAAAAAAAGAAAACCAAGAAAAATGTATTCAAAGAACCTTTGTGACCACGGGAGAATAAAACTTGTCTCCAGATTTAAAACTATGACTACAGATATCCAAACATACCCATCCATTTACATATATATGTGCACACATACCTAGACATATTTTAAGTTTCTCAGATACTTGTCAGAAGAACTACATTATATATCTATGTATGTATAGATATATTTATTTATATATATTCAAACAAGAGGAGGATGGAAAAGCATCTTTTTAAATCAAAGATTACCCTGTAATTTTTTTTTTTGGTAGTTCTGTTGATATTCTTATCAAGCATTTTCTCAGGTACCATGTTGTCCATTTTACAATTCAGAGAAGATCTTATCTGTGTGCTTTCAACTCAGCAACAGTTAAAAAACAGAACACTCTGTCCTGATGTGTGTTCCTGGTGTGAAAAATTTACATCTCTCCACCAAAAAAAAAAGAAAAATGGAGGCCCAAACTTGATTCTGATATGAGTGCTTATATGAATGTAAGAAAATTAGAATTTGATCACCAATTATGTGATTCAGATATTTGTACAAGGCTCACTCCCTCCTCTGTTTAACACTTCTTATATATCACATATCAATATATTTTAATTACTATTAAATGTTTGTTAAATAACTTGCCTTCAGCTTTTTTTTCCTTTTTTTTTTTCTCAGTGAAAAAGAAAAATATGTCAATGGTTATTTTTCTACCAGGGGACTCACGGAAAACCAGACCTATGGAAGACAGTTTTTCATCATCTGATTCACTGTAACATCTAACATTTTTCTTGCTCAGTGTAAATCAAAATCTCAAAGAGAAGCTTGCTTTTCTTTAAAAATATTTTTTTCCTCTGGAAGAACCTCTGAGAAAAATGCCAAGTAGGACAGTGTCCTTGATGTTTGCTTTCTCATCAGATGGAAAACAGATCACCTGTTATAAAATAGCTCTGACAAGTCTATTGCAATGTCAGCTTTTCTTTCTGCAGCTTTATTGTGAGAAAGAGAGTTTCCCCTGTAGTTTTAAAGGGCTCTAATTTCAAGTATGTTAAGAAGTTCCTCTCTCGACAAGCTGTAGGCTCTGACAATTTCTGGGGAGTATTTGCATATACTAGTTTATGGGCATGAATTACAACTTGCTGTTCCTGCTTCTGCAAGTCACCTTTGATCTTTTGCTTAAAAAAAAAAGTTGAATTTGAAAGTTTAAGCAGAAAAATAAAGAACTATCATACATAATGTATTCTTCAGAATTTTGTGATGCTTATCAGAAAACTGAATTACAATTAATATTTGCATCAATTTTAGCAATAACATGTAATATTCTAATACAAATTACACAATGCATATGATGTATATGCATGTCTACCTTCTGTATATTTAGAGAGAAAAATTAATTCTAATGACAAAAATTGGCTTTTTGGAATACATTGAAAATATGTTTTAATGTTGACCAATAAAACAGCAATAATAAAATTTGTATACACAAAGCCTTTAAAGGGAATAATTTAGCTACAAGTCACATCCATAAAAACGTTACTAAACTTGCTAGAGACATTTTCTGAAATCAAGTTTTATATATTTCACAAAACAAATAAAATTATTATGGTTTTTACCCACTTATATATATGCCTTTGGTGATATGTTTATAACATAGCAGATGTCTATAGCACATTTCGAAAACCTGCAAATCATTTATGACAGGATATTAAGATTAACCGTGGCCCTCAAAATAATGCTAAATTTTACACAGAACTTTGACACAGAACTCCCTATTCTGTATTGATACAATTCAAGCCTTAGTGGAGGATAGGACTGTGTGTATGGTAATGTGATCACAATGATTTTCATATGTTATTATTAAAATATCATATTTTATAAAGAAATCATATTTTATAAAGACACATTATAGAATAACATTGAATGAGCAGTGTGACAGCTAAAAGATTAGGCCAGTTTTAAAAATGCATTATTATTTTATAAGGCAGTCTCACTCTGTACAACTACTTAGTAGAGCAGACGTGGTGGAAGAAGGAGTTAGAGAGTTTGGCACATTTGTGACCCTTTCTCATGTATTTCCTGAAATGAAGCTGTAATTATTATGCATGTTGCAGGTTATGCTGATGAGCTGATAGAAGAGGTTGTCAAATTATACAGCACACAATCACTCAGTGACACAGTAGAAGAAAGAGCGGAGCAGGATTTTCAAATCTGTCTACAGCACACACGTTTCCAGGCAAAATGAGCATTCTGGGAAGCCATATGTCATACTTAGGTAAATTAGACATACATATGTTGTGGACAAGAAAACATCCATTAAAAATAAGGAGATGAACTGTTTGGAAATTATCAGATGGGATCCAGATCAGTCACTCTGTACAAATGAGGGAAAGCTAAGATATACATGCCTATTTCCAGATGGATACCACCAATTCTACTCAAGAGGCTACCAATTTATTCTCTCTGCCTGGTGTAAAGAGAAAGTTATATAATATGAAAAGACTATTATTAAACCCAAGGCAGATAGCACCTTAATAAAACACATTAACTGACAAAAGAGAAAAAGAAATATGTAAGTGGATTTTTTAATCATTTAAAATATTATTATTTCAGAAGAGTCACAAGCCACTTCATACTTAAAAGTAAAACTCATAAAATCTTTAATTAAATTACTGATGCTGACAAATCAGTCATGATAACTACGAACCAAGGATTAGCTACCTAAATATTTTTTTTCCACCTGGAAACTTATATTAGTGTATTACAAAAGCAACCAAATTATTAAACAGAGCCTTTGGGTGGCAGTATAGTCTACCATTTTTCAGTGATCCATACACGTTCTGCTTGTTTTGGGATGTTTTCAAACTTTGTAGTGATCCTTTTGATTTGGAATGTTCTTCTCCACAAACAATGTAATTGATGATAAAGATCTTTGAATGTGCTTAAAAATATCTGTCTTTTACAGAATTTTTAATAGATGGAAAAAAGACAGAAGGTGAGGAAAGAAAAGGAGAAGAAATGAAGGAAGTGAAGAGCCTCTCTTTTATTTGGTGCCATTTGTTTTGGTTTTTATACAATTCAATCTGAAAAAAAAATCAAATTCTTATATCTATTAACTGATCCTCATGAATTTTTACACTTTACGGTAGCAAAAACTCATAAATCTTTTACATTACCTTTTTGCCCCCATATAACTACTTCTTATTATCTGATAATTCAGAAGACATATCTGTATGAGACAGGGCTGCTTGTCTTGCGGGGGAAGGGGGAAAGAAAAAAGAAAATAAAAAAGAAAAGAAAAATTAATTATTCTCTAGTTTTGTTGTGGTTATCATAATCATCATTTATTTCCTTTCTGTTTTTACTTTCTCTCAGAGTCATTTAATCTGATTTGGTAAACCTTTGACAGATGTCACCAATAACAGAAGATAGAATTTGCCCCACTGTATCTAATTGTTACCAAGCAGAGCATGTAGATAGCACATGAACATCCAATTTGAAATTAATCTAATACGTTAGGGCAACAGTAGCCCGTTTTGCTGCAAAGACCTACAGATCCTTGTCCATGGATGTCTTGGGTTTCTGTTGACCTTGACAGGCTGTGAAATTCTTGACTTCAGTATTGAAACTCTCATTAGAGGACACTGTGGATGACTCAGAGTAAATACAGAACCACTACTAAGCCCAGCAGCACTTGGATTTTCATCTCTAGTACCGGTCATATTTAGATTAGCTATGGAGTTCCTGCAAAACCTCAAATAAGGCAGGAATACAGGTTACGGATAGCTTTGTATCCCCATCTTAAACAATATATACCTTGATTATGAGCACTGTTTAAAATATTATCTCATCGAAATATGTTATTAATAATAATTTCCTGAACATGAAGTTTAAATAACTCACTACACCAAATGTCAGATAGAAAATGCAGCTAGTGTTGGAGTTAACTGAAAAGCTGTAGCATTGTCATTGACAATAGAGTATCACTGCTCATATCCTATTATAAAATTGTTGGACTTCTCTACTCTGAAGATTAAAAAATTTTAGCTGTAATCCAGGCCTTGTTTGACATGACATTTTGGAAAGAAAAGCTCAGTAACTTTTGTACTTAGCAGTAATAGGATAACATGCTACAGTAGTTGCAATAATTGCCCAACAGCCCTATTTCTTAGCTGCTTTTTCTTTTTTTTTCCTATTTTAACCTCTATTCTCTCCCTCCATTTCCCACAAGGAAGAAGATTGCAAAAGCATCACATATTTCAGGGAAAATAAAACACCACCACAACATCATAAACAAACAAACAAAGAAGCTTCCAGTCTTCTTGAATATCTTTGTGAGGGATAGAAATCACAATGATTTGTACATGTGACAGTATACTTATTTGAACACAACAAAAACATACCTGTTATTGAATCAAAGATGCAATGAAAACATTATCTCTTGAATGACTTCAAATTCTTAAATATTGTAAAGTTAAATTTCTTTATTTTTCATATGTGTGGTCATGGTCATTCTCAAAACAACTAGTTCTGCATATGTACTGAAGCCCTTCAAAACCTAAATATATTGTCTTCTCCTCCTCTAAGTTTCCTACTGTCATTTTATTGGACCAAGTTTTTGATATATTATTAGTCTTTTCTTTAGACTGAAAAGGAAGGCTAAAAGAAGCTCAGATAAGGATTGGGAGTAAGTTACTAATTGGAGATCTGTATTTACCTTTGCCAAAGCAAGCTGAAGGGCATTGTCCAGTCTGAAGCATATGAAGTGTGAATGGCTTCTTGATATAAGAGATAGATGGCTAATAGACCAAAAAAAGAAATGTCACCCTAGACAGAAAGACACACTGAGTTTGATGCAGGAGTTAATGAAATCAAATAAATATGGGTACATATAAAAACTTTCAGTCAATATTAAGTTCCACATTCAGGAGGAAAAAAAAAAAAAAAAAAAGAAGCAGCCTTACAGTGTACTCAAGGACCAAGAGGGCTTGTACTGCTCAAGGGTAGCAGATGACAGGGATGTCACTGGTTAAGTGGAATACTGGGTGATGTGGTAGAAGATGAGTGGATTAGCCACCTGGAAGAAAAACAGCATCTTGATTGGACACTTGTTTAACAGCTCAAACTTGAGCAAACTCAAGGGATAGTAGCACAGAAAGAATAGTCTGATACAGTAGTGAGCAACTAAATGAGACTTCACGTTATGATAAGAAATATAGAGTAAAAAAATTAAATAGATGGGTAAATTTAAAAAGGGGATATGTAATTTATTAGAGGATCAGATGAAAGTATCTTCTGTTTGATTGTAAATAATATGTTGATTCTTTGGTTGATTCTCAGTAAGAAATTGTATCTTTGAAGTTTCAACACAAAAAATACCTTTTTCCTCAAATGAGATCAAGGAAACCTTTGAACAGAACAAAGCTGAAATACTCAAGTGTTTCACAATTTACTATGCCACACCTTTTACCCTAAAGTTGAACCTAATTTATAAGATAAAGAGAAGTGTCTACCTTACTTTTTACTGTAGGTTGGAATGACAAAATCTGGTGGGTTTTTTTTTGTTTATTTATTTATTTTGGGTTTTTTGCTGGGGTGTGTGGGTAGTTTTTGATGCACTTCTTCATCAGCAGTGCCTGGATTGCTCATGTTTCATATCCCCGGTGGTGAAAAATGCAAAAATGTTTACAGACCTTGCTAAAATTTACACAGATCTGGTTTGCACAAAAAAATAAGCTGAGATGTGACAGATTTTGTAAAGATGAGCTGTCTTTTGTGATGAGGCACAGTTGTGTGGTCTGTACGTATCTTCATTAAAAGTAAGTTAATGTGTCCAAGTGGGTAAATAAAAAGTGATGGGGCACATGAAGAAGTACCCCTAGTTTGATTCTTTTTACATACACAAAGCACCGAACACCCTGTAATCTCCATACACTCTACACTCTTTGCACCATAATGAACATAATAGGGATGGAGAGGTACAGCTTCACCTAGATTTCAGTTTTCTCTCCTTGCTGTCTGGATTTCAGAGTGATAAAACATTTGACTTGCTTTTCTGTCCATTTTTGCTATACAACCTCTGCACACAGAAGGTAGATTCTGACCAACCATAAGTACTCTAAAACTTAATGCACTGTGCAAAACCTTTGTCTAGTCACACATGATTTTTTTTTCTCCAAAGGCATTTTTCTAAGTAATCAAAAACAATATTTAGCACCTTACCTTTTGGCATTCGATACTCTCAGAATTATAGAATTACCAGCATAATTTCTGAGTGCACCTTTTTGTCTACTTAACTGTGTCTTTGCACTAGTAGCTCCAGATCTACTAAAAGAAAGACAATTTTTTTTTAAAAATTGAAACACCACATTAGTCAAATATTTCTTCAGCACCTTTGCAGCTTGGAATTTTAAGAGCAAGACCTAATAACCACTGTAACCATAGAATGGCCTGGATTGGAAGGGACCTTAAAAATCTGATTCCAACACCCCTGCCATGGACAGGGATATCTTTCACTAGACCAGGTTGCTCAGAGCTCTGTCCAACCTGGCCTTGAACACTTCCAGGGATGGGGGCATCAACATCAACATGTCATCAAGTTACAGCTTTGCAAACATCTGCCTAGGTTTCTGGAGGCAATTTAATGAGATAAAGCTATGTTTCTTCTTCCTATTTGCTCTAAACACTGGAAAGATATACATGGGTTTAGCTGACCCTTTTTCAAATTTTTAATGAATGTCCTGGCTTATAACTGTAGTGCAACATATAAGTTTCAAACAATATATGTGGTTGTTGGTTGCTTTGTGGTTTTGGTGCTTTTTTTTTTTTTTTAAGGAAGCAATTTCTAAGATCACCGTCTTGTATTTATTATCTTAGCAATTTTCACCTTTAGAGAGAGCCTGCTCTAAGGAAAGCCCTAGGCAGGTCCTTCTCAGTGCTTTTTCAAGTTTAGGCAGGGCATTCTCACAGCAGGAATCCAGACTGACTCTTACAATTATGCAAGACAAGGTTTATTTTATGAATTTCCTGTGAACTACTGAGGAGACCAATTCATGGTTTGGTTCCTCTGGGCACATAAAACTGAAAATTATGCTAAATTTCTGCTAGCAATCAAGGGGTCTGGACCTTTTCAGTCCCAAATACCCAGAGTCAGGTGCATTAAATACAATGCAGCTCAGACAGAGAGGAAGCTCTGAGGTAAAGTTTGCATTTTTTTAATCTACTGACTTGACTGATGACTTGTATAATATTTCAATAGATTAATAAAAAAAAAAGAAGAAAATTCTGAACAGACACTGTAATTAGATTCTGACAAATAATTTCAGAAGCTCAAATGATAGGTGCTTCATCACTTGTAGCCTTTAAGAAAGGATATGTTATAGTTTCTAGAAGAAGTTCTAGTTAAATTGTCTGCTGTGAATTGAAAATGCTTCCATTTCAGAAACTACCAATTCTGTGGTACAATATACATTAAGTTGCACTGAGAAAATCATATTGGTTCATTTCAGATGTGAACTCTAAGAATATATTAGGTTGTGAGAACAAGCAAATATCATACATATCTTGAAGTAGAATGAAAATTTAAAGTTTACAGCTAATAAAAAAATGTGATTCCAATTACAAGGATGTCTCTAGTACTGCAGATTAAAATAGATCATGACATCATGAAGCACCTGTTTTGGTATTTTTCAGTCCCTAGAGATTCAGTCTTACACTTAACAATTTAAGGAGAGCATACCTTGCCTGCAATAGCTCAGTTCTTTTATGTGATAAAAGTGAGTTTCCTAAAGTATACTTCAATGTGCGTAAGTAAGGCTTGTGAAGGTACCATAAATTGCTCACTATTCTGCCATAAGAATGATATGGGAAATGGCTCTGAAAAGAACTGCAACATGTATTCCATATGTGCTAAAGACTTGGTGGAATGAATTTCTTTGATGTGCTCCATACCACCTCTGTGGTGTACAGTTAGCTGTCCTACAAAGGCAGTGAAAGGAGATTCAACACATTTCAGGTATTTACAGTGTAAAATGTATCAGTCTGATAACTATAAAGGCAATCTAGTCCACTTGGAAGTCAAATTAATCCTTCTCATAATATGAACACTGTTCCACGTGCATGTCTAGTGTTCAATGGGATATTTATCTTTTCCCAGCTACTCTAAGACTACATCCGAAGCAAGACTTATCCACTTTTACTTACTGATCCACCAAGTGAAATTCTCTGTCAAACAACTTTTCTGCCACATTCTGGTGATGACAGTATTCCTCATAAAAACACCAATTACTTTCTGGAGCTATAATACCCATCTTCCATTCATAAATTCATAATGTATACTGATGGAAAAAGAATTAAATCTCCTAGACCCTTCTGTTTAACTTGAAATATTTATGTTAATATCAAAAATATGATTTTCAGCTGTCATTGTATTACTGGTTTTTGGCTGGTTTTCTTCCATAGGTAAAACGTTCAGGAGTAGTTTTCCATAGATCTGAAGATTCTACAAAATTCTCAAATATTTCAGTGTTTGCCACGGCTAAAAGAATAAACCATTTAAATATGCGGGTGTGGTATTGATTTTAAATGTGTTTTTCTTAATTCTGTTCATGGCAAGAGAAGTATTATATTACTTTGTAACTGAGCAAGAAAATGGGGTCATTGTTGTACACTTACCTACATTTATTTGGCTCCTCAGATTCAGAGCCAAGACGGGTATCTCTAGATCCATCTGTCCTAAACAAGACATGCAGTCAGGCTTGGACTTTGCTATGAGAAGGCTTTATAAACAATTCAGTGTGATCTTTAAAGCACTAATGGAATCAGACCTTGAATATGTAAAGAGATAAACATTTGATAAAAATTTTGGTCTTCAGGAGTGTTCACACTGGGAATCAACAACAACAATCATGATCATAAAAACTGAGTGAAAAGTTAGCAAATGTGATGTCATTGCTTGTAAGAACAAAAATAAGAACAGTCAATATAATCTTATTTTACAACAGTTAATGTCATAGTGATCGCTTACGTTTTTCTTCTTCCTGACTTTCTCTTCTTTAGGTATTATGACAGATTCCACATAGACATTTCAGTTCAATTAAAAATCTTCAATATAATTTTTTATCTTGTAAATAATTCTGCATCTGTGAATAGTTGCATCTTCAATTTATTGTGCATGTAAATATTATCAAAATCTTAAAAGCTTGGCGCTGGTAATTTTGAAGAAGGTAGCTTTATTTCCAAATTCCAGAGTTGGTTAGACTGAGTGATATGATTTCAGGCATAATAAGATTTTTAGACATAGTTATTAGAAAGAGCAAAATTGTGTTTACAAAATCAAAGGCCACTTGTCAGTCCAGACAAAAACCTGTCTCTATTTCTTTTTGTGTCAGGAATCCAATATGGTTATTTACTGCTTTCTACCTGATTTATTTTCTATATCTCTGTAAAAAGTTGGTGAGTTTATGTTCTTTTGAAGCATGTGTTTCTAGTGTCATTCAAGCTATTACAGGTATTTCAGATAAACCATTTAACTGTTTCTGTGAAAGAGATGCATAGGAATTTTCTTTAACCACATTGAATAAGCTAATGTTATTGATATTTACATTCTCCTTTTGGGGTTTGATCCTGTTTCTACTTTCTCTTTGCACCAGAAAACTATCTGACTCCTCCACCTTGCTTCTAACCTGTCTCTTTGCAGCAGCTATCAGGTGTATCTCCAGAGGAAATGGCATCACCCGGGGTTGCTTTCTGCTCTGAACATCAGGATTTAGTGAACTTGCATCTGAGCTACTGCCTGTACTAGTGATGTTTCTGCCATTAATAATGCTGCTGTGCTACTGAAGGCTTCTGAACTTCAGGTCTCCTTGCTTCATGCTTCAGTTCAGTACAGGTCTTACTAGCATTTAAACATTATTATTGCTGTTTTAAGGGAACTGTACAATACTGAAACATTCAGACTTCTGTGCATGTTTCTGTCTCATTTGTACGCTTTTGAGAACTGAGTGTCAGGCTGATCTGAAGCTTCTAATTATTTTCTCTTTTTTTTAATGTGTTTGACTTAAGATGCAAACAAAAAAGGAATAATAATTGCATAAATGGATCAACAGTTTTGCAGCTGGTGTATGTGAAAGCTTTTCCTGCCAAGTTTAAAGTGTCTTTAGCCTGAGCTTATACAGAACACTTTGCATGAACTCATGGTTATTTGTAATATGTTGTTAACAGTTCTGACAAAGACAACAAATAATCCAGCTGAAAAAGAGCTTTAATAAAAGCTAATGTTGTGGCTGTTCTACTAAAAAAGAAGATCAATTAATTTTGCAGTGATAAGACAAATACCCATAAAAATAGCTGACAAGCCAATGCCTGCTACAAGTCAAAGCTCCAAAAGTCTACAGGAGTTAAGCAACTAAATGGTCATTTGGTGTATAATTAGTCAAGGATGTATTGCATTTTATTCTAGAAAAAATCTTATCTAACAATAATGATTATATAGAAAGAGAGAGAGAGCAAAACTCACAGGAAAAATATTACTAATGATACTTTATGCACCACTGAAAGCTGCTCATTATTATAGTTATGAAGGTGATATAAAAATAGAAATAGAATGGAATAGATTTTATCTGTGCTGATGGGTATGTCACTAAATTAATAATAGTGCTAAAACTAGGAATAATTATTTAAAAAAAAAAGGCCATATAACTAAGCATGTGTGTAAAATCAGTCATACTTTCATTAATGGTTATTTAATTACTTAGATATTATGATTACTTCATTGACTAATGCTTCATATGTATAGTAAACAATCAGTATTTCTACATGCTTAAGTAAAGACAAACCATGATGATCTAGTAGTAAAATTATTTCACTGCCTAAGTGCTTTTTACATTGTTTAGATATGAGATGTGCTTGTTAAATATCTTGCTTGATTCTAAGAAATCATGTCTAATATGGCATTAGAAAAAGAAATATTTTTATTTCTTAAATAGTGAAAACTGCAGTATTGAAGAAGAATTTTGAACTCCGTTATGCAATATATGGATAAGAGTAATAAAACCTAGTGAAATCACGCAGTTTCTACCTGATTTAACAAAGTAAAATTAGAGAAGAAAACAGTTTAAATGCTTATTTCAATATATTTCTCAACATTTCTGTTTTTCAAGTTGAAAAACAGAATTGTTGCAAAACTATTGCTTCATTTAAAAGTGTTGCTACAATTATAAACAAGAAAGGAAAACATTACCAAAAAATCTTGTTTTGAGATAAAAAGGTTTAATGATGTTCAAACTAAAATATTTCCAGGTTTTAATTTCATTTGGCAAATGCAAACTTTTTTCACTTTTACCTTTAAAAATTTTTGAATTTCAAGACCTTTAATAAATTGGATTAATCAATTACAGCTGCACCTCCACTGATATACTAATTTTTTTTGCATTGTTTTCTTTTAAGGTAAATTGTTGAATCATGTTTTTAGCTGAGAGTCCTTTCATCATAAAATGAGGCATATCAAAGTTCATTCAAATGTCCCTCCCCAATCGCATAAATTAGTAGAAGGAGAAGAGGAGTTTAAGAGAGGAACTTTAGGAGAGGAGTACTGGTAAAAAAAGACTTTTTTTTTCCTTGGTCATGTTGTGAAGTGCTGCTGGTAGTTTCTTGGATGGTGGAAAAAATGACTGTGCTTAGAAAGCTCTCATTTTAGGTATCCTCAAGATGAAAAGCAAGGATGAATCAAATCTCTATTTCATACGTATTTTTGTAACTCACCTACATTTACAAAATTGAAAATGTTATTGATTTTCCACACAGATTGGATGGTTTAAGAAATGAGCTATAAGATTACTGCAAACAGAATTGTCCAGTTGCAGAACAAAATAAAAGCTATCTTTACCCTTAAATTGATTAAAGACAATACTTCCATCATATTCTTCCTTTCAAAAACATTGTTAAATATTTGTAGAAACTTTGGAATTTCTATTTATATTCAAATCCATGAAATCCACCTAATATTTATCTTCCAACTCCTATAAAATAAAATATATTATGTTTTCTATTTGACTTACTCATTTGAGCTTTTATATGGCAGCAACACTTTAGAAAATACAATGTTTACATTTCAGTTTCTCAAAATGGTTTTATCTAATGAAGACACCAACACATTCTATATTATTTAGTGGCAGAAGTCATTGATGTGATATTCATAAGAATGAATATATAACAAAGATATTTTAAAATTCAATTCAACTGCATTTTATTAATCCACAGGGAAAAAAACCCAACTAACAAAACAACAAAAAAACCCAACAAAACACAAGAAAGTAGTATAATGTGGTATGAAAAGAGGTGCTATTCATAGTCTACTGGTAAAATAGGGTGTTCTACCACTGGAAAGTTTTGCAGGTCTACAGTTTAAATTAATGGTGTCTAGGATTTGAAGCAGCGATTGCTATTTCAATGCTTATGAAAATTCAGGGTCAAACTAAGGAGAAAGTCATATCTCAACAGCATAGCTCAAATAATGTGTAGAAAGAACTATTCCAGCCCCCTCCTCTTGACATGGGACGTGGTATCACTGACAGGTGGATTCTTCAAACAACCGAATGTGTTGATCTCCCTACTGCTTTATGACAGCAGGGAAACACAAAGCATTTTTCTCACTCTTTTCCTACCCTGAGGATTGGTTATTACATCCAGGTGTCTTATGTAGATCTTATCTTTACTTGTTAAACAATTTACCATGATACTGTAACAGTAAGGATATTTGCCTGAGGATCTTCTACAACTCCAGAGATTGTAAAGGAATGTTTCTAGAATTACTAGCATCATCTTCTCTTCAAAGTCCTAGCTCTTTGTAAAGAAAATCATTATCATCACAGGGTACGTGCACTGGAAGGATTTAAGGAGTTATATTTTAAAACCATAAATGACAAAGTAATGCTTCAAATACTGTGAATATTCCATCTGACTCAGGCATTCAGATGAAAATCTTTAAATGAATTAACTTAGTCTAAGAGTCTAAAATACCCAGTGGTGTCAATAGCAAATTCATTCACAAATACCTTATAACACACTGGTTTTGTCATTATGCCATTTGGTTTTTACACTTTAACTATAACACCAGTAATCATACTTACACTTGTAAAGGTTTCAACTGATTATTACTTCAAATAATAAGAATAATACAAGAGCTTGAATATCAACTCACCCCTTTTAGGAGAGAAAGCAAAACCAAATACGTAACAGGAGTTGAAAGCTGATAATTCCAATTTGTTTTGGACTTGAGGGGTAGAGCAATCTGTCTTTTTCAACCATACTGTTTGTAATACTCAGAAGAAGATACAGGTATCTGGGATTTTTAACCTCCTTTTAAATAGAATTTGATTCACAATCACAGAAAACTTGTTAAAAAAATCCTGAGTTTTTGAGATTTTGCAGTATGGTAATGCTTTTACAAGAAACTAAATACTCTGAGCTAAATGCTCAGTCACTTTCTAGAAGGTGAAAGGAGTTTCACTTATAAGGGTCCTTACAATGATGTCTTCAGCTGGGTGGGGTGAGATTCCCCACACAGCTGTTCCACTGAATTCTCAAGTTCTCATAACCAGCTGGTTTGTGCTCCTACACGAGCACTTCAGTTCAGGCAGTCTGTCACACTGCTGATACCTTAAACCACGCACGGAGCAGCTAACTATGGTGATTATACACAAAAACTTGTAGACCTTGTCTGCATTGGGAAGAACATTTTCTTTTTATAAAGCTCTTATCTATATAGGATTTGGTCAGTTCTGCAGCAGCAACCTTCTTAGGAGTCCCCAGAAACTTCAACTTCTTCCACACAATTTAAAGCAACACACTGAAATACATAATTTAGCGTAGACACTGCAGGTGCTGCCTGAGGGAATCTTCAAGTCAGTCCAGGATTCCCACCTGGAGAGCTCCTGTACCAGCTAATCCAATGCTTTGTTGCAAGGGAGCCAGCACTTCAGCCTTCTCTTGGGGCAGTCCATCATACATGAACCCACTATCTGGTCTATGCAGATGAGTAACTAATTTACTTGTGGAGCACCTGGGGAGGGACAGGCCTGAGTGTAACCGCTGTACACATAGCCACAGCCCTGATAACCAGCCACAACACTTTAGCAACACAGCCAACTGAAATGTAACTTTTATGTCTCCCAAAATCTGTGGTTCTTGGCACAAATGCCATTAGCACTTCAAAACACTGGTAAAAGAGATAATTTTACCTGCTTTTTCTAAAATAATGAAATCAATGATCTTAAAGAGTTTTTAAAATTTCAAAGAGGATCTCCAAAGTAAACTGCTTAAAAATTACATTAGTATTCCCAAATTTATTCACTGTTTAGGAAAATTCTAAGTTATTTCTAGTTCATGAGTCTCTGAGTGCATTTAATGCCCAGAGTGTTAGTGTTTCAACCCATTAACCATCTTTAATTTGAAAACCACCTTGGTTGATTAACTTTCTCCTTCAGGCTACCTCCGATATCATGTTCAGTTTCAGCCTTTTCTGATTGCATCACTGTAGACATGTTGAATATAGGCTAATAGCCACCTCAAATTGCATTTCTTTTAACTTCCTTTTCTCCTGAGCAATGTTAATCTGCACAGTCTAGTGCGTGCTACTCCACTTACACCACAGGTCACACATCCCCATTAACTCAATCTCCTCTCCACTTTTAAATTTGTCATCTGCATTTATTCCTTTGGCAAAACCTTCCCATATGCTGTTTGCCTTCACTGGCAATTGTCTATAGACCTTGTCACCTTTCCTTCCCTAATTCTCAGAATCTTTCATTGTCTTGCCTACTTTAACCTTTATTCTGTAAAATGTTCTACTCCTTTATTACCAATGTAGCACTTTTTTTGTACAATACTGCTTCGATTCAGGTATAACCTGATGCTTCTTTCACACTCACAGATTTATAATGTGTTTCTTCAATCTAGAAATTATTTATTGAGTTTTTTATTAAGGGGTTTATTTGTACTACTTATGTTACATTATTGTATACATTTACCTGGTGTTTTTTAATGGCTGAAGGATTATTCAGATCATGAAAATATTCCCAATCACTCTGATTGTCTTTGGTGACTGGCATTTGTTTGGGTAAGAGAAGGTTTTTAATTTTTGTTCTTGAAGAAAAAAGTACAGACAAATCAGAAAAGGGGAAGGGAGGGGAGGGGAGGGGAAAACCTTAAGAATTATATATCTCTTGCTAATTCTACTCAGAAAATTGCTCTGAAAGTATATTAAAAGGAATCTATATTATGAGTTGTAATAATTAAAACTCAAGTATTTTATTGATACTTGTTTCCTTTTATAGACCAGATATATTTTACAGGCAGTAAATAAACTTGAAGTCAATATTTTGAAATGATAAAGATCTACAGCAATGGTATATTTATCTTTTTTGATCCATGACTTTGCTGCTGTTGCAATCTTGGGGTTAGATGGACCATAGTGGAATCTAATGTTATTTGTACATGGAGGTTGATTTTTAAGCAATTTATCATTATCATGAAAATATTCTGCCACAGTCTATTCTTTAAGCTGAAGGGGAAATAAATAAAAATCCTCAGTGTTTGTGATGTTAATGTAACCCTGACATTAAATTAAATTCTGTGTAACACCTTGCATCATATTTTATTTTTTGGTATTTTTGTTAATCCCAACTATCTTCTTAACAGATTGAAACTTTTCATTATACAGAAATCCATAAAGTTAATATTACAATTTAGACAATTACAGCTATTCTCTCTGTGACATGTGCCCCTCACTCCCATTAATATGTACATAAGTAAGTACCAAGCTGTTATTATACTCCTGAATGTACTTATCCGCTGAAGTATGCAAACACTTACAATAATTTCCTCACTCTGAATGTTGTCTTTGGAGGAGCTATTTTATTTTCTCTTTTATATTTAATTTAAAATATAACTGGGTTTATTGATATGCTCTCGTGCCCTATGTTAAGCAAGATAAAGACTTCTGAAAAGTTCCTTTACATTTCTTGGGGATCTGCATCAGTCTTCGGGAAAATCGTATCAAAAAACTGAACACTATTCAGTCAAAATTCCCATTGAAATGGTCGTTGATATGAATTAGTTTCAGTTTTACCTTGAGTACTCATTCTTGTTTTTAGGGATGTTTTTCCGAAGGTTTGGTTAAAGATGCAGCATGATCCTTGGTCATATCTTTCTCTGACTTGAAAATTACAGATGATTTAGGTCTTCTGGTTTGATGTACAATTTTCCCTTTCTTTATTAAAAAAGCATGTAATCTTTCACAGTGGTGTATGCCTTGTCCTGGTAGGAAGTACAGCATATTCTGATTGAAAACAAATAGATGTACTCCCATTTCCAAAACAACTAAGTGGCTTTTCTTTTGTGCTTGTTCATTTGTTGGGACTTTTATTTCTTTGATATAGAAAACTTTTTGCTGCTCTTTCCATGTTTAACTTATGTATGTCTGGTTTGTTTAAGACAAGTTGTTCCTAGAAGGAATTGTGCTTTATTGCCTCCAGTATAATGCATTTTTCACTTCACCTGGGTTTGCCCTTTGATACAACAGCAAACCTCTTACACTGTGAATCCCACTGAAATAAAACTGTTTTGTTACAGGTCACGGATCTTCAACCAAGCTTTTAAACGCTGGGTAAGAGCAAGCTGCTCTGTGGTGATTAACTACACCTGAGAGGAGTGTTTCAGGAGATTCTGCCTTAAACCTCTCCTTCTCTTTCCCTGGAGATATCCCACTCAAAAAAATTTTGCTGACAGCAACACACAATATAAGTGGATCTTAACATACTCAGAAAAAGCAGAGCAAGCTTTGTTATACTGTGACATCCTGGGCTTCTGCTCCGTAGGAAGGTCTTTGTGATACAGAAAACTAAGAATGCAACAGTAGTGGATAGGAGAAAAAATGAAGATGGAAAACTGTATCATGAAAAACATTTGTGGTTCTTAGAAAGGAAAAGATGGCTGATAATATCAAGAGTGGAATAACAAATTTTTTTTCTTATCATTTCAGATAAGAGAATAAAAGTGCTTATTTTATAAGTGTGACACATAATAATGGAATAGCATTTCAGTAAATTCCACAATTATCTTGTGAGAGTTCAGCCACTTTGTGAGTCTCTTGGCTCAAGAGTACTAATTGAAGTCCTTAAACTTCAGTTTAATTTTCTGAATTGACATTATGACCAGTGATAAATGACTGATGCTTTTATTGAGAGACTGGACAGGAAGTTATATAGTGTTCTGCTTACTCTTTTCAGTCAAGATATTTTGAATTTGCCATTGGAGCTAAGGATGAAAATACTCTTCCTGATAACTGTGATGATATATATTTATCTCTTTTTTTAACATAATATCGAAAAGTTGCATATTTTCCCATTGACTATGACATGAAAGCAGTATACAAAGCTGACTTCTAGCTATTTCAGACATTTTTTTCTTTCAGACACTGCGTGACCTGCTCCTTGCTTCACACCATGCAGTTTCATAGCAATTTCAATGAGAATTTTTTATGCAAAGTTTTTCCTTTTTGATGGTGCTTTCAGCCAACTTAATTTTCAGATTCAAGTTACATTTATTTCTGTGTTCACCCTTACTACAGTATCATATCTTCATGAAAAATTTAAGATGCCTGATTATAAATAATTAAGTAATGAGGTAGAACAAGTGCCTCATTTTTTTTATATTCATAAATAATACTTAGCTGTTAGAAAAGATACTTAGCTTGTTTGAGTTCTAACTGATTTCTCACTGCTGTTGTTGGATAATCAAGCACCTTCTTCACAAAGGTGGGACTAAAATGGCTGTGGAGCAGGAACAGGAAACTCCATCTCTCATTCCAAAATTGGTTGAGTGTGCTCGTGAGAGTGCCAGACTCACCAAATGCAAGTGTCAGCCTCATACTCTTTAATATGGGAAAAAAGTGACATAGGAAGAAGAAGGGAGGATTTGTTTCCAGCCCTTCTCTATGCATTTTAGTTCTAAACAGTTTCATGTAAGATGAATAAACCATGTTTAGGGTTCTGACTAGAATGAATAACATATCCAAAAAGTACATTAACTGTTCTTGACTCACATAGACTTGATGAAAGTAATTTAGTACTGAAGTGCTCAGTTGTGAAATCTGTTTTTTTCCCAGCAGATGATTAAACTAAAGAGCTTACTATCTCAGGAATTTACTATGTACAAATTGTACATATAACAGTATTGCAAATGCTGCGGGGAACCTTTATTATTAATTCAAGAAGACCATATGGATTTTATTTTGTTGTACTCATTGAATTCTTTCACTGTAAAAAATACCTCTGTCCTTTCAAAATGTATTATCATTTATGATGACTGTCTTACATAGCTATCTTATAATTTGTGTCTTCACGCTCTTCACTTTTTTTAACTAATATGTCAGCTTTTCTGCTTTTATTTTATTTCATATTCAGTCTGGTTTTTTAATATTTGTATAATACTTTCATTGCTACTAGCAATGTTCTTCTTTTACCACAGTCTTTTTATTATTTTAACACTACAGAAGACAAAGATTATGCCCAAGAGCTGTTTCAATTTTTACTTGCCTATTCAGATAAAGATTCACGACTTTCTCTGAAGTGAGTTGGCGTATAAACACAGGATCACCACCACTTTGTTGACTCTCGTATGAGACAGGATTGAAAAAGAGAAACACTATGAAACAAATAAGGGCCACTAAAACACTCTATCATTCCTCCTGAGAATGCCATTTCCAAGCTACATCAGTACAGCTGCTCTTTGGGTATTTTTAAGCCATTAGTGAGTGTATGGACTTTTGTACAGCCTGAATCTGCTCCTGATTAAGAGTGAAAAAAGTATTTATAAGACACTCTTTGGGTTACATAGCAGAAACATCTGCTTAGTGTCATGAGTGATAGAATACTGAGGGTGTTAGTAAATGATCAAATCTACTTTGCATTATTTTTTTATCTCTACTGTAAGAGAGAATCACTTACCACAGTCAGTTTCAATGGACAAAAGGATAAATTGGCCCATGGGTTTGTAGTTAAATAAATCCATCATTGAGAAGACTGTAAACCAGTTTTGCTTTAATAGTCAAAACACTGCTTCATGCTGTATGGACTTCTAGATAATAAGTACGACTTATTTCAGGAATTAGAATGCTCACACTAAAAAAATTTTTCTTGAAAAATTTCAATTTATAGATGAGATAAACTTTGGGAGATATCTAAACTAGGTACTGTAAAATAGGTTACATTAATAAGGAGATACATTTACACATCCCCTTAAAATTAAAAAATAAGCATTTTCATTTAAAAAACCCAACGTTCACATGCATTTATTTTGAAGGACGTAATTTTCACTCTAACAAATTAGCAATAAAACCTTTCTTTTCAGTGATTTTTTTAACCACCAATCAGTGGCTTGTTCCCTGGAAAACATCAGGCATGTCTGATATGAAAACTGTTTGCTTTAATCTTATGAGTAGCACTGGCTGTGTTCCATGAAAAAGTCCCTAAGTATGGGTTTAACTTCACGTTTCAGAACTACTTTATGTAGTCTGAAAGCACAAAGCTTAAAGCATTATGACTTCAAAAAGATTTTATAATATATTAGAATAATATCTAGCATTCTATTATATATTCCATAAAATAATACATAATACATTATAGCAATCAATACATAATTCATATTAATCATAGAATCATAGAATGGTTTGGGTTAAAGAGACCTTAAAATAATCTAGTTCCAAACCCCGTGCCATGGGAGGGAATTATTTTAATGTATTGATATATTAAATATGCTTTAATATATTTTATTAATTAATAATTTTCTCTTAATTTAAATTTATTTTATATTAACATAAAATTATTAGATAACTTTATAAAAATACTATATAAAATATATTAGTTCCTTTATATAACAGATTACTCAATTTTTATGTACAATTGTATATATGTTATATATGTTATACTGGATTCTCCTATATTAAGTATTATAAACAAAAATATCGCACAGGAGGAACTAGAAGCTTTGACCCACTCTCAGAGCTACAATATCATTGGCATAAATGAAACCAGGTGGGGTGAGTTCTGTTATTGGTGTGCTGTGATGGACAGTCACGGGCTCTCCAGGAGGGACAGGGAATGCAGACGCACCAGGGAGGAGGTGCTGTGTGTAAGGCAGGGATTGGATTGTGTGGGGCTTGCAACTGGTGATGACAGCTGAGAGACTCTGCGGAAGAGTAAAGGGGAAAGTAAATCAAGTCAACCCAGGCCTTGTCCTTATGGCTGATTTTAATGTCCCAGATGTCAGCTGGGAATATCATATAGTCACAAGCAGCTCCAGGAAATTCCTGAAACATGTTGAAAATAACGTTTTGGTGCAGTTACTAAGAGACCCGACTAGGAAGGATTTGTCCTAGATTTGTAGCTTGCAAACAGACAGGGATTCATGGGCTAAGATGGGTAGACACCTTGGTGACAATGATCATGAAGTAGCTGAGTTTGCAATCATTGCTGAGAGGAGAAAATTTTTCGGCAAAACTTTGACCCTAGGTATGGACAGAGCAGACTTTGGGCTGCTCAAGGAGATAGTAAGGTGCCTGGGAATTTACCTTTGAAGTTATTGACGTGTATTTTTGAACAGGTCACTTTTTGAGACTAATCTGTTAGGAGTGAAAAAGCAGGCAATCCCAAAGTGTCAGAGGTCAATCAAGAGGGGCAGAAGCCCAGCTTGGCTGAGCAAAGATCTTCTTCTTAACTCAGGTGGAAAAGGAAAGTTTATAGACATTGGAAGCAAGGACAGGAAGGGCAGGAGGACAGAGGTACTGTTCACCACTGTAGGGGGAAAATTTGTATAGCCAGTGCTCAGTTAGAGGTCTGTTGCCCTGAGAAGGGCAGAAAGAGTTTTTAACAATATATTAACAGCAAAAGTTACAAATTAAAAGTGCATATAGAGCAAAAACAAAACAAAAAAAAGTTTAGCACAGCCAAATTAAACTTTGTGGTGTTACATCAGATGTAGACTTGTCCCAGTTGCTTTAACTGTTACTCGCCTCATTTTTTTACTGTGTGGCATGATATACAAATAGTCCCAGTAGAAAACATGTTGGACAGCAGCTGCATTCTCTTAGTCATTTATGGTGGGAGATGAGTGGACTGTGTCCAAAATGCTATTATGCAGCTGCAACTAAATGGGGTTGGCTATTTAGTAGCATGACATTTGAGTGTTCATTTTCATATTTTGCTTTTGGTAGGTTTGTCCTCCCATGAGATCACTGACTTGACTCTCCAGCAATTCCCAAATGCTCAAGTAACTGTATAGAATTTCACTTTTTGGTGTTAATGATAACAGATTATTCTAATCACTGAAAATGAAAAATGTGAGAGGAATACACGGTATTGAGATGTTCATTATGCAACTTTAATTTAAAATATGATTTGTTATATGAGACAATATCTTATTTCAAATCATACTTTCTACAATTATCTGATTGTTTTATTAATTTCAGATAATGAATTTATTATTAAATGTTCTTTCTGTGCAGTCAATCATTATTGTGGTCATTTAAACATTACAGAAATAATCATGTGTTAGTAAGATAAAAGAAGTTCAACTTTTATTGACTTTTCAGATATGATAGGCTATTTCCACTAAAAACCATAGAGAACTGTAGTATTATATTCTTAAAGTGTAATTTTCTCAGCTTCTCTGTTGCAATATTTGAGTTAAAATAAAAAGTTATCTCTAAATATGTACAATTTTTATGTAGTGAAAACAACTCATATGTCAATATCTCAGTTAGACATTATTCTGTTTTTACAGCTGCATCAACAGCTGGAACTACTTTTCACATAATCCTTAATCTCACATACCATAATTATCTAATGTAAATCTCAATGCTTTAACACTTCATTATTCTCTATGACCTCAAAATCTTTGCTGAATATATATGTGAGTTTGACCCATATATCTTCTTCAATTCTCAGCTGGCCAACCCTTAACTTTGTGTTGCAACTCAGGCATGAAACTCAGACCGTCATCAGAAGTCCATTATCTGCAACTGTACATTAGTAATTTTTTGCTTTCTAGACTTTCTTTATCTTTTTTTTTATTTCTATAGCTCCAAAATAGACAGTTAGTTTTATAAACTGTTTCATCTCAGAATTCTTTAAGGAAATTCAGAATACTATGAATAATATCTATATTATTAATAGTAATGAGGATATTATTAATTACAGAAGTATTAATAATAATCCCTGTGCTCATAAACTAGACGCAGTATGAAAAGATATGAGAAATGACATATTTTGAAAGGATGATTTTATACTGATGTTTATATTGTGAGCAGCCCACTCATTACAATATTGTTGAGGGTTTTAACATGATTCTTCCAAGCTGGTTGTTAAATTACTTGTTTTTTTCTAACTCATCAAAGACTTGTTTAAAGAAAATTCAGCCATGTCAGCATGATAGATATTAATAATCTGAGAGATCATACATACCTGGAACCCAAGAGATTAATATTGAATACTCTCTGATCAGGTTCAGGTAGAAAAGAATTATAAGTAGAACATCCATACCTTGGTCAAGAGCCCTACAGAATAATTCTGGGCTTCAGTAGGTGATAATAGAAAAGCAAAAATAGCATCTTGAAAAGTTTCCATTTCCTCACAGGGAGGACTAAGATATTTTCTAAAGTCTTGAGTGATTTTTCATGAATAGATATATTATTTCCTACTGATATATAACTGCAAAAAATATTGGTACCCATTGCTATAGCTTCATTGTTGAGGCCAGAAATTTCATAAAAATCAGAGAGTAGGAAGAAAAGAGTGTACTTCTCCCTGTTATTTTACACAGAACTATGCTCTGCGAATATCATTAAAACTTCTCTGTAATTTCCTGTATACAGAATAGATTATATAAGTGTCTGCAGGCGAGAACAGAGAACTACTTACCCAACAGCAACAGGCCAAAGAGGGGAAATTCACCTCCTGAGAAGCTGATTCGTGTAAGGACAGATAGTCTGCCATATCTGCACAAGACCACTGCTGCAATGAACATCAGCAATGGATTTTGCAGCACTCTGTATGTCCAGAGGCATCTGATACATGAAAAAGGTGACAAGTTTATACGTTATCCTGAAAAACTGAGGGTCCTCTGAAGGACCAGGGGAATACTGACCTAAAAGCCAATGGTGTGACCTAGAAGCCACTGGCATGTGCTTTAGAGTTGGCCTCACATTTATTGTTCCAACTGCGCAACTATTAATGAATGTGCGAATAAACCATGTCTGAGCAGTTTTCTGTTACTGGTAACAGTGGCTTTATATCATTAATAATCACTTTGTCATAAATCTTTAAACAGCTCAGAAATATTGAGTGTGTGGGGAGAAGACCTGTAACAACAGTCTTTTAGGCAAAAGAGAGTTAATAACACAAATTTCAACAAAGGAAATCTCTGTGATACTGACTGCTGTAAAATACATGCTAAGATCTACAGCTCTGCAGAATGCATAAGACAAGATCTGCAACAGTTAAAAAACCCAGCACATTAGGGTTTTTTTGCTTGGTTGGTTGGATGGTTGGTGTGGTTTTGTTGTGTTTTTTTAATCAGTGAGATAGACTGAAAGTATCTAAATAAAGTTATGAGGAATGAACTAGTCTCAAAATCTATGCTGGCAAGATTGCAATAACACATGCAAAGTGATTATTCTAGTGGTGCTTGCCCATAAACCAGCTGTAAAAAAGTAAAAAAAAAAAAAAAAACCAAAACAACCAAATAAACAGAAAACTAAACTGAAAGATCAAATAAAGCCAGATGTGAGTGAATAACGTAATGACTGAAAATGCGGCCTAACCCTGTTCATACAGAATACTCTTTAAAGAAAGTCCTAGAGGATTGTAAAGAATATAAAACTATAAAAAAAAGGAAAGAGGGAAGATTTAGGAACTCTTCTAACCAACTCAGAAATTTAAGTACCTTGTGCTAAAATATTCAGAAATTTAAACACCCTTATGAGGAAGCTAAGAAACCAAAGTTCTGACAAAGCCAAAATAAAGTAAAAGATGGGATGAGAAATCTAAAAATAAATTAGGAGTCAAACATCAGAGAATTTTAAATGTGAGAAGTACACTTTCATATTAAATATAGAAAAGCACAGGAAAAGTTCAAGTAAAATTATTAGATGATAATCAACAGAAGTGGCTTCTTTGAGTAGCTTAGTTTTCCTCTCATAAATCAGTACATTTGTACAATGAACTTGCAAGCTAAGAGCAATAACTTGAATTCTAGATGGGTATATAAGGATGGAGTTTATTAACTCTTGACTGGAGCCTACTGGCTTCAAATCCACTCTTGCATATTTTTCAGAGGAGAAAAATTGTTTCAAATTTAACTGATATGGGTTGCAGAACACAGCCAAATATACCATCACACTTTTGAATTTGTGTAATGGTATAATGCCAACCACAACTAAATACCCCAAAGAATAAACAAGTGATATACAGAATAGTTTCTCCCCATCTGCTGACTGATGCCAGGCCTATCCCCAAGTGGTGATTGGCCTCTTCTGGCCAACTTCCCCAGTTTGTATACTGGGCATGACATTCTGTGGTACAGAGTATCCATTTGGCCAGTTCAAATCACCTATCCTGGCCAAGCTCCCTCACGACTTCTTGTGCACTGCTCACTGGCAGAGCATGAAAAACTGAAAAGCCTTTGACTTAGGGTCAACACCACTAAGGAACAATCAAAATATCAGTCTATTATCAACACTATTCACATACTAAATCCAAAACACAGCACTGTACCAGCACTGTACTAAGAAAATTAACTCTATCCCAGCAGAAAATCAGAACAACTCTCTAAGGAGAGTTGCTAAATCTTTAATTGTTTAGACTGTGGGAAAGATAAAGCCGAAAGCTACAATTGTTGTTAATTAAAACTCTATATTTTATATGAAAAATAAAATGTTGTGTGTTGAAAGGAAATTAAGCTAAGAAAAGCAGAATTTACCTCGCACATCTGAACCTGGAAATTTAAGCAATAATTGAAAATCTAATATAAATCAGTGCTGTCTTCATACCAAACTCACTAGTGAGCCTCAAGTGGTCTTGTGATCGGTAGGGAATTTTTGGACAGCAGATACTTAAAATTCTATGATTTACTGCTGGATATGGTGGAGCATCATGTCCCGAAGTAATGTAACTTTGATTGAGAACAATGAATTATGGGTTGATTTGCACTGCTGTGTCAAAGGCCAAAGAGATTTTCTGAATAACCGTTAAAAAACCATCAGTGGTAATCAGAATCAATAATTATATTAGTATGTCTTACACTGTGGTATGGTACAGAGTTCACCAAGGTTAAAACACACATACATAACTTCATCTAACCTTTCAGAAATCTCTTTGAACCAACTCTAAGGATGGAACGTGACACAGTTGAGCAGCCAATACTTGCTCGCATAATTACTTTATGTACTTCTATTTTTAAAAGAGATACAATAGATAATAGAGCAACAATTACCCTCTAACTCTCATAATTAGTTAACACATATTGGTGAAGACATTCTGGTAATTGTGCTAGTATGAAACTATGCATGAATGGAAAATGTTAATATATATATACTTGTCAATACCTCATACTAAAATATTGCACTAAATATCATCAAAATTGCAGATATATTTAAAATACAATACACATGTGATAGTACAAACTGCTTCTTCTCAGAATATCTCCCAGTTGCAATGTCTAAATAAAAAAAAAAAAAGAAACATAATCTAATGAATATTGATCTAAACATGAAATGAGACTTCTTGGAAAAAACTATTTGCTAGGCTTCTAGAAGGATTCTATAATACTGCATGTGATAATCAAAAGCATCTGCTAGATCCAAAAGAGAAAAAAAGAAAGTTTCTTCAAATATTTTACTTATATTTTTACTCATATATTTACTTATATTTTACTTGTCTTCAGACACAAGCTGGATGTATAAATTAGGTATCAAAGATTGACACACATGATAGGTACTTAGGTCAAAGGAGTTGGTAAACTAACATATGTTCACCACCTCCAATAAAGTAGTTGGAGGGTTTTTACAGGCTTCTCCGTTATCAGACAGGTCAGGCAGGTCAGTCTTCATTGCACCTTTGAATGGACTCATTGCTGCTGAGCTGCTGTCTTCTGACTCACTGGGTGTTTTTCTTAGGATTCTATATATTTTCCTGTCAGTGTTTTTCCTCTCCTACCCTTGAACTGCTAACTTTCCCTGTATCGGAAATCTTAGCTCTCTCCTCTTACATATCTCTATGCTATGTACTTTCTCACAGTCCTTTTTCACAACTTGGCAATTTTCTTGTTTGAATCAAGGTTATGCAGATGGACCATATCAAAGCTATAACAAAATACCAAATAACTCATATACAGCTGGATCCCTGTGTCCTGTAAGTTCCTGTAAGTTTGATAAGTATTTGTGACTTTACCATCTAAGAATGCATTCAATTTCACTTTGAGTTTATATAATTTTTTTAGCATCTAAGGCAGCCTATAGAAAGGAGTTCTGAAATTTGACTATTTTAAGTAAGGAAATGAAAGTAATTCCATTAATTTATGCCACTTTTTCTCTGAATCTTTTGATTCCACAATATCTTTCTTGAGGTGAAGCAATTTAAATGATGCTTTCTTTGTCAGATGATGATACTCTACCTAGTGTGCAAGATGAGGATGCAACAGATTTACTTTTGTGAGAGTAGAGAAATGCTGCTGTTACACACCCGAGAGGCCTTTTTCAAGACCTTAACTATTGGCCTGGAAGAAGGAGTATTGAAATCGATAATAGCTAGGCCTATGTAGAAAAGAATAATCATAATCAAACCCACCAGATAATCATGACTGACTTTGATCATCCAGAAATAATTCACAATGGCTTAAGGTAATCCTTTCCTATATTTCATCTTGAACTCACAGAAGAGTGTTGATCTCTATTTATCCAGTACAAGGTATTCTTTGTCTTGAACAAGTAAGTTGTTCCTTTACCGCTGCTGTATTTGCCATTCTTAATACCATTCTTAATCATAAGACAGAACCCAAATCTTGTTCAGCTCAGACTGCAGATCAAATTATAATCTTCCTTTAGAAGTTCAAGTCAGAATTTAAAAGATTCTTTTTCAAAATAATAAGACTATCTTTTTTATAAAAATAGAAAATTTGTCTAGATATCTCTTTTGCTAGTCTAACGTCTTCCTTATTGTTTTCATGCTCCCAGGCTTCTGGATACAGCAATTAGAAATATGAGAAAAATAATTTAAACTTAAAAATTAATTTAGTCACATCCCACTAAGAAGGAGGTAGATGTTAATAAAAGAAATTTTAATGAAAGTAAATCCTCTACAGGAATGGAACCCCTACCCTTTCATAACTCCGTCAGTTGCCCTATTCACAAGGCAACATTAAGTGAGAAGCACAACAGATTCAGGTGTTGTATTAGCCAACAGAGGATGCTCTTTGATCCTTATGAATGTAATAAAAATATATTAAGAGAAGCAAAGTAATTAAAATTTTACATGACTATGGAATGTAGATTAAGTGCATTCCCTAGGTCATTCTAAGGACTATGTGTGTGTAACTTAATGATATTCAGAGGAAATACAGCATATGTCTGGTCCTCAGTGACAAGAAAAACACTTGAAAAGAAAGAAGACTTCTTTTTTCCAGCTTCAGTTCTGCAAATTCTGCTTAGAATAATGATAGTATATAATATTTGCAGAGAAGATCTTCCCAAAATACTAATAACATTCCAGTGTTTGGATTATTCATTACTGCAATGTATGCATAAGATATTTAAAACTACATACAGTTTCAACCACTGGGAACATTTTTTAACTGAGAAAAGAGCATCTAAATGACATAACAAGTCTCTTCCATTACTAATGCCCTTTTTTTTTTTTTGCATATTGTACAGGGTTTATTCCCTGTAACTTCAGAGTACTTTTTAAATTATCAAAAAATTGCTTCATTGCTTAATCCACATTATTTTAAGTGAACTATTACTACAATGAACAGACTTTGTTTCAGAGCTTGAACTACAATGTTAGCACATATAGAGAATGAAGTGACAAATCCAGAGATGAGTACCTCTATTTATAAATATCTAATAAACATCCATGTGGAAGACTGAGTGACAGCATCAAATATAGTATTCCTTCAGCCAATAGTTTTTATTATGTGAATAAAACATGTCATTTAAACTTAAGCATCTAAGATACTTACATTATGACACTTTTCTTTCTGGACTTTCTGAATAATCTGTGAAGAAAAAAGCTTCCTAAGGCTGGTGCAGTTTATTCTACTCTTTACCATTCCAGAGAATCTGTGGAATGATTAGGCTCATGCCCATAGTTAATTGAGATTAATTCCTTTGTCCAACCCTCCCATTACTGAGTGTGTAAATAATCTTTTTAGAATATATTTTTTTTAGCTTACAATGAGATTTAAATTACTGACCCATAAGTCCAAAGTGAATAAATAGATGTCAATAATGTCATCAAATTCAATTATTAACTCCAGCCAAATGCCTAACTATTAAATTCAGGCTAACTATACTTCAGCTTTTACTAAGAAACCATTCACTGAATGAAGAATTCACTATACAACATTAAAAAATTAAGGCTTGAGTGAAAGTTATCACAATCATATTTGTGTTGATACTTTCACTTTAAAACTGCTGTTAAAATAAAAACCCTTGTCAGTGTCTCACCCATATATCAGAATTAAAATAAAAATCTTCTCATGCTTAACTTTTTCTGTTAAAAATAAACAGGGAAATTGCAATATTATGGGTATACAGTCATTGTTGTATATATTGATTTGTTAATCTTTGAAAACAATATTTTTCAAAAAGCTCTACTCTTATCAGCAAAGGTTTTGTGGGATTTTGGTTGCTTTTTCATCAGTCTGACAAAAGAGAGCATCTTCTTGTAACCTATCTTGGGAGACATGAAAAATGTTAATAAAAATGCCAATAAATTATTTTTCTTCTGTTGCTTCCTTGTGTTGGGATTTTGGCTAATTTGATAATTATTGTTCACTACAATAATTTAAAAACAAATTTCTGTCCTTGGGTCAGAGCTTTGGAAGACATGCTATAGCTATTCAGAAACCCAGTTTACTAAGTGCACAACTCTCAAGCATATCGGTCATATAAAGGCAGGTCAGGAGAGTACTCCCTACATCTTCATGATGAGCAATACAGACATATGTTTGGCTAATATTTCTCCTCCAGACAGATTATAAATTATTTATGGAGTGAAACCAACAGGAGTGGGGATACAAAGAGTAGATACTTCTCTGTCTTGAATATTGTTGAATGATTTTCAAAAAAATATGGCATTTGTATTCTACCTTTCTTTATGTAAACCTCTTGAAATAAGTAATGACCTTTTGTGGTCTATGGAAATGCATTGTTTACGTTGTATTTCTGGGTTTATATGAGTCTGACTAATTGCTAGGGTGTTAATTGTAGAGAAGGAATAAAAGCTTTATATCATTAAGCTAATATATCATTTATATTCTTTCAGGGTGATGGCCACTTTCAAGGACAGCAGCAGAAAATGCTAACAGACAATGCTGCCATTCTTATCTTTCTTATCCTAAAACCCACTTTATAGCTGCAGCCCAGAAGCCCAGTTTTCAGTTAATAATGGAGAAATAAGAGAGTTTGAAGGCTTTCCTGTGAGGCATGCACAATAAAATCATATCTCAACATGCAGTGTCTAACACAGGTGAGTGACTCGAAAGGACTATCATAAGTCAGAGTTTCCACTACTCAAAACATTTCACATCTTCCTGTTAAGCTTGATTTCATTTTTCCTAGCAAGTGTTCGTAAATGTTTTGGGTTTGTTGGTTGGGTTTTTTTCTTTACAAAGAGCAGCATAAGCTTTGGGAAATCAGATGAAGGACCAGAAAGTGTTAACACTCAGAAAAGTGTGATGCAGGAATAACAGCAGGTAGACTCAGGGCCTAGACAACAGAAGGAAAAGAAAACTCTTGGGACTCATAACACCCCCAAATTGTGGGAATTTAGAATAAAGACAAAAACAACACATCAGCAAAGGTTAGTCAGTAACCTTGATTTAAGGAAATATTATAGTCAAAAACTTGGAATGGAATTTAGACACTGTAATGCATATATCCAGAAGTGTTAACCACCATCAATCATTTATTAGTAAAATTGAAATTAGTGCATCTTTTTCCCCACAATTTTTGCATTAGCTTTGATAAAGATGGAATTAAAGTTTCTGTTATGTTTTGTAATATCTGCATATGAATCCTCTATGAAAATGTGATGTTTGGGGTTTTTTTTAATCATAGTCACAAAATGCCTGTAACTGTAAGAAATCACTTTCCTGCAAATCTACAGATTAAAGCTGATGAGAAAACTGCATTTCCACTCAACTTGAGGTATGTTGCCCTATTCTCTTTAAGCTAAAGAAATGTCTGCATTTGTCTTAGAACAGAAACATATTGTCATTTTATCAGTTTCTTTAGTGAAATTAGTCTGTGTATTACAAGTAGCACAAAAGATTTTCATGGATGGAATTCCACTGACCAGGCTTTAGATGCCTCATGGTTAATCCTGTGAGTGACTAACTCCCTTTAACAGTCATAAACACCTCCTGAGTCTGATTCTCTTGGCTTATCTTAGGCAAATAATGAGAAAACATGACATGTCCTTTGAATATATGCAGAGTTAGAAGAGAACTCAAGCAGCAGGTTTCCATTAGACCCCATCTTTCCTGTGTCTTCCCATTTCCTGTGCCCTTTTACACATGGCAGCAGCCTTTCCATTATCCATTTAATGCATAATTCTTTGAAAAACAGGTAAACAGCAAGCAGTCCAAGACAAAATGATTAATCATCCACCCCTGTCCATTAATCAGATGAATTTGGGCCAGTAATCAATTCAGCAGAGGACATATGATTTTAGTATCTGAGAAGGGGACAAAAAATTGCTGCTAGTAGTAGTAAGACATAAAAATTATCAAGTAATAAATTTGATTACTTTTTATGTACATGTTTTGGAAATAAACTAGCTATATTTTCCATTAAAGTACTAGATTTTAAATGGATAGAGCATGTGGCTGCAACTTGTCCAAAATGAGCAAACTTCTAATATTTTATAACATTATATATATTAAATGATAAAGTAAATCTACCCCCAAAATGTGATGAAATAAAGTGGTTCTTTGGGAGAGTCTGTATGTAATTAATTTCTAGGCACACCTGCAGATGGGCTTGCTTCATTGTGCTTCAATTATCAATACTTAGGAAAAGATAAACATGAAAAACAACAATTAATTAGCATGGACATGCTTCCATCACAGCATAGATGCATGTATTGATGAAGGACACTTCATCCTTCCCCTAGCTTACACGATATCCACACTGCATTGATACACAGGTGTTTGTGACCACACAGCTCCATAGCTTCCTTTTCAGACCTGACAGAGAGCAGACCTGGAGTATTAGCAATATTAAAAATTGCATTTCTTCCATGGAGTAAAGACTACCGAACATTCATTTTACTTCTCCATTGTATTCATGCCCAATGTATCAATAACACCTCATAGGAGCAGTAGTGCAGTAGTATCGTGGTGACTGGATCTCATCCCATCTACAATTGTGTTCCATTTAGCTAAATGCGTCAGTGAATAAATTACAGCAAAGAGAACACATGATGCAAAGTCAGGATAATTTTTGTCTGTATATCACTACCTATAGGGCAAGAAAACTTCTTGGAAAGTATTTCATTTTAACATGCTTAAATTCCCCCAGCAGTGTACCTTTATGGGAAGTAATTTCTAAGTATACTTAAATGAGGGCAACTGGTTCTTTATTCAAAAGTTTTAACATGTCTATCACTGTGCTGATGTCTTTTTTATTTTTTTGTAGTTTGGGTTTCTTTTATGGTTGTGGTTTTTTGGTTTTTGGTTGTTTGGTGGTTTGGGGGTTTTTTTTGGGTTGGTTTTTTTTTTGTAAAAGAAAGAAGAGAGAGATCTGCTTTACCTGAAAATTGATTTTTTTTTTCTTACTTGAGGAAACGAGGATTCACTGATGTTGCATTCTTTGTATTTTTGGACAGGTATTTATAACAGGCTTTGCGAAGAGGTCATGGAGGGAAAGGACACAAGGCAATATATTTATTTTTCTTACTTGATAGTTGTTTATCATGTTGCAGATATGCTGTTTTTAAAAATATTTAAATTCATAGGTTAATTATCTTGAAGACTAATTTAGGAGCCATCCCAATTTTAAAATTCTAATCATAGAATAAGTTTTTTTCTTTAGTATATATATTTTTTTTTCTTTCAGTATGAACTAAGAGAATAATTTCACATAAATGCCTTTATTCCTCTATAGTTAGATGATATATCTTATAGATAAATAAAGAAAATGAAATAAACAGAGCAAATGTACCAGGTATTACAGTTAAGAATCGAATGTATCTAATATCAAGTGTTATACATTTAATTTGCTATGTTCGTAAAGTATTGCACTGATATATTTAAATTTTGCTTGTGATATGATAACTGTGTTCACCAACAACTTGGCAATATCTTTATATTTTTAAAACATCAATTATTTTTAGCTCAACATAGTTGAGTTCTAGCACTGAACAAATAAGAGTATTTTGCAAGTCCCGTATCACTCTGGGCTGTGAGCTCTGTTGTCTGCCGTAGATGGAGCAAAGGGCGCGTCTCCTGCTTCTCTTGTAACTCATTTCCTACTGCTTCTGTTTAAGTTTCCCACTTTTGGGGAATCAAATATCCTGTTGCCATTTCATCTTGTTAATATTCCACAACATCATAGTTGCTGTCCCACGTAAACCTAATATCTCAGACTTCAGGGGATTCATCTTTCTGCACAGTGTGTAGGGGTATTATCTCTCATTGACACAGCATGGGCTTCTTGCACACCATTGCTACCACAGTAATGTAAACTGTACACTTTAGATCTTATATTTTTTTTGGTCTGATTTACAGAAAAGCTAAATAACTGCAATGATAAATCCATCTAATGCAAAAACATGTTTGAAATCACAGTATGTGGTTTGTAATAAAGTAAACTTTACAAAAAAAAGAGCTTTCTAAATGTCAGTATTTGTTGAAATGCAGAGAAAAAATCCCTTGGGAACCACAAATAGTGTATTTTTCAAAACCATGCAGGATTGTACTTATAAATACTTTAAAAATTATTATGACTGTCAAAATGAAAGCATGCTTGCAGCTCCCTTGAAAATTGTGTTTTGGACAGTTGGTGATCTGTAACTGTTTCAGAGACTTAGTTAAAATTTCTGTCTGTATGAAAAACTCATTTTTATTTCCAGGGTTTTTTTGCTTGTTCATTGGGGTTTTTTTTGTTTGTTTGCTTGTTTGTTTGTTTGTTTGTTATTTTGATTTTGATTTTGGTTTTGTTTTTTTTGTGGTAGTGGGGTTTTTTCAGTTTAAAGAACAGTTTAAAGATTTTTTTTTTTAAAGATTAAGGGAAATGTTTGATTTAGATAAAACTAAATAATCATTATTTGCAGAGTGTTTTTGGTCTCCTGCTACTAGAGTTTCATTAGAAACTGTCTGCTTTTCACCCTACACCATCATAAGGGATGACACAGGCCTTGAACAACCTGTCCCCCTTTATCAGCTTTGAGAGTGGGCATTGCAGGAGGGTGAGCCCGCATTCCTTCAACACAGAGTCCCTAGGCACATGCCAGCCTTCACTTCTGAATCTGCTTATGACCCTGAAACATTTTTCAGCTTAGAGAATTCCTCCTTTCAGCCTCTCAGAAGTTGGACGGATATAGTGTGCGCACGTGTATTTGATTGCCCTGTGTTCAGGTGGGGTAGAGCTAATTTTCCTCCTAGTAGCTGGTACAGTGCTGTGTTTTGGATTTGGTGTGAGAATAACGATAACACACTGATACTTTGCTCGTTTCTAATAGTGCTTACCTTAAATAAAAGATTTTTCATTATCCAATGCTTTGCCAGGGAGTAGGTGCAAAAGAAGCTGAGAGAGAGCATGGCCAGGACAGGTGACCTGAACTGGCCAAAGTGATATTCCATACCATAGAATGTCATGCCCAGTATATGAACTGAAGAGAGCTGGCCAGGAAGAGCTGCCAGTCGCAGTCTGGGGACAGGCTGGTATCGGTCAGTGGATGGCGAGCAACTGTACTGTGCATCACTTGTTTTTTTCCTGGGGTTTATTGCTCTCTCTATATTATTTTCATTATTATTATTATTATCATTATTATTAATAACTATATTGTTTGTTTCAATTATTAAACTGTTCTTATCTCAATCCAGGAGTTTAATTTTTTTTCTGATTCTCCCTCCTACTGGTCAAGGAGTGAGTGAGTGAGAGGCTGTGCAGTTCTTAATGGCTGTCTGGGGTTGTACCACAAAAATGGTGTACACAAAGTAACTAAACAAAAGATTAAGTACACCTTCTGGAATGTCAACCCACCTGGACTCAGGGATTGTTGTTGGCAGCAATTCATCGAGGATCTGATTTCAGTAAGGAGCATGATCCAACAGAAATAGTTTGGAAAAGCTCATCAACCTTGTAACATGGGGTGCCTTAAACTTTTGACTTTGTTTAATTACTTTCAGCTCACATTTAAGTTTTAATTACTTTTCTCATTAACATTTACTTCAGAATGTTTTGTACATGCACCTTTATGGATCCACATAATTAACTTTAGTATAGAAGTATATGCAAATGCAAATTTATACATAAATATATAAATAAATTTTATCTATATGTACATATTAAATTTCTATAAGTATGACATCATGACAGTTTCAAAAATGGAAACTTGCCAACTACAACGTCATATGAAAATGTGTGGAGTATGATACTGACAAAAGTGGCAGCTGCTGTGTATGCATTCCTTTTCTGCCATTCTTGGTAAAGTGGAAATTGCTGCTGGTCACAGTCACACTGTGCAAGCACAGGGTCATATGAAAATATCTGGGGTCATGACTTTGTCAAAAATCATGGCTACCTGCCAAATGCTAAGCAACATTTTAAAAAAATCTGGGCAGGCACAAGTCTGTGGGACCCAGTGTGATACAACCATGAGTGCTGAGGGAGCTGGCACTGTAAGGCCACTCTCAATTTTTTTTAAAAGTCACGGCAAGGGGAGGAGACTCTTGAGGCTTGGAGGAAAGAGTGATAATTGTCATCTTCAAGAAGGGTAAGAAGGAGGATCTGGTGATCCTCTAGTGAGCTGATGAATCTCACCTCATTCCCCAGGAAGGTGGTGAAGCAAATAATCCTGGGAACCTTTACTGAGAATATGAAGGAGACGATGGCCCTTGGGTGTTGTCAGCACGGATTTATGAAGGGGAAATCATGCCTAATCAACCTGATAATCACCTTCTATGATGAAGTAGCTGTCAAGGTGGATGAGGGCAGAGTGGTAGATGTTGTATAACCTGACTTTAGTAAGGTTTTCCACAATGTCATAATATTTCATTAACAAACTGTTGAATTAGACACGAGTTAAATGGACAGTGAAATGATTTGAAACTGAGCTGAACTTCCAGGATCAAAAGGTTACCATTAGTGGCACAAAGTTCAGTTGGAGGGCTGTCACTAATGGTGTGCCCAAGGGGTCAAGACTGATCAATACTTTTTCACTTCATTTATGATATGGATGATGGGATATACTGCACCCACAATGGGTTTCCAAAAGATTAAAAAGCAGGAGTGTTGGTTAGATCAGATCATTGTGCTGTCATTCAAAGGGACCTCATCAGGCAGAGAGGAATCTCATGGACATCAGCAAAAGGAAATGTCAAGTTTAACTCTAGGTAGCAGTATCTGGTGAGGGCTTTGCAGAAACAGACCTGGTGATCCTGGTAGGCACCAAGCTGACTGTCTGGCTTTGCAGCAAACAGCCTCCTGGGCTGCAAGAGTGCAGCCCACAGGCTGAGGAAGGTGATCCTTCATCTCTGTTCAGGGCTTGTGAAATACTTTTGGAGTACAGTTACCAGTCCTGGTTTTGCCAGTACAAGTAAGACATAGATATACTGGAGAGAGTCCAGTGAAGGGCCACAAAGATAAAAACCTTTGATGGTTATTATCAAGAGCCTGTAGCATCTGTAGTATGAGGAGAGGCTGAAACAAGTGGATCTGTTTAGCCTGGAGACAAAAAGGCTCAAGAGGTATCTTATACATATGGGCGAGTTGACAGTTTTGATATGTGAGGAGAATCATCACGTGGCTGTGAACACAGAGACAAAAATAAAGAAAACTAGACTACATTAATGTAACATTACCCTGGAGCTGGGGGATATTTGTTGCAAGAAAGAGAACAGCATTGTCAGACAGGCTAACTTCTATTAACATTAAGAGATTCAGAAAAACAGAGAGGGCAAATTAATTTGGTTTGTTCTTGCTGTTTTGCTTTCTCTACGCTGTTTATGCAAGCTACCTCTCCCAACAGAAATGAAGTTCTCCTGCTCAAGCTGAAATCAACTTTGTGCATCATGCACCTCTCCTTCACCAGTAGGCAGCAGCTGGTTTTCTAACAAAACACATTTCGCATGTCTTTCCCTCAGTTGTTAGCTACATACTCTTTTTTCCTCCTCATGTTCATAGCTTTCTCATCTGTTCCATAGTGCTCACTGTTTTTTTATTGTATTAGTCCTCCTTGAAAGATAAAAAGCTATCTAAATAGAAAGCTATGCAAAGCACATTAAAACTGAGGATTTCATAACTGTTGTCCTTCCTTCTCTCCCTTTATTCCCTCCTAATTCTTTCTTTTGTTTTACCTTCTCTCATAGGATTGTAATTACGGGTAATGAAACTCTTCAGGGGCAAGGATGGTAGCTAATTTATCTGCTTGTATAGTATCTTAGAGTACCGACAGATTAAACAACAATACCTAAGGTAGAAAAGGCAGTTTAAGATAGGACAAGAAACTTTGCAAAATACTGCTATTTTTGTAGCACATTTGGTCAGAAAGAGAACTGCTGTTTTGTCACCACAATGTAATGACAGATATCCTACTAACTTTAATATATGAAAGTCACAGAGTGGAATATATTTGAAAGTTTTTGAGATACATTCTCTCTAACCCCTTCTATAAAAATCCACTTTTTCATATTGAAGACCTGTAATAGATTTTAATTTTAACCATGATAGAAGTATATTTTTGCAGAGACTTCAAGAAAGAAGACTCTTTAAAGCCTTGATACAATAGCCTGAACTTCATTGTGATCTAATCTTTGTTCTTCATATGTTAAAAAATACTAGGAAAAATATAACTTAAATATAACTTAAAATATAACTTAAAATGATAGTTTATATCTTCCGATAATTAGTATGAACTCTGACAAAAAAATAAGATGGATCATTTTCTTACCTTCCAAAATTCAAAGTGACTCCACTGACATCAATGTGGTTCAAAAAAATTTTGCTACTTAAGTAAACTGTGGCTCAGATAGAATAAATCAGCAGTAAATTCACAAGTCCATCCTGAAGATAAATTTATTTTTATTTTTAATAGTACTTAAGTCAAAATGAAGACTTTCCAAAAAAATATATTTTTTACAAAGAAAATAATGATGTATATTTATATTTTCTCATCATCACAAATGATGAACCAGAATTTGTCAATAAAAGCATATGGAAATGTCATAGAAAGCATATGGAAAAGAAATTTATTTCTAATTGGGTCATGAAAACCACAGAAGTGTAGTTTTGCTTAAGATGGAAGCAATTCTGTTTTGTACTGTCCTCATATACACCATATTCATTCACCACACTCAATCTAACAATTACATTAAACATTAAAGAACAGAGAAAGACTCCACTTCATTTATCATCTAGAGAGAGGTCTTTATTTGCAGTTTCCAAGGTTAGAGGTGAAGATTCTTAGTGAGTTTTTAAAGTAAGGGATTAAAATAACCCACAACAAACCACAGAAAGAAAAACAGAAAAAAATAAACTGTAAGGTAAGGTGAGAAACTGCAGGCCTAGAATATGTTTAAATGACAAGATGTGTCAGTGAGGACTTTGCTTTAAGTATCTTTGATAAAAGGAAGAAGAAAAGCAAGAACATAAAGGGAAAATTTCAACATCAAATAATGACAGTACAGAAGCTATTATTATTTTGTGCATAAACAAAGCAAACCAAGTCAGATTGAATAGCACTGTTTCACCACTGGCTTCATTTTAAGCAAGTCCCGATACGAACTGTGAAAATAGGGTAATACAAAAGCGGTTTTCTTAAACATTTCAGACATGCAGAAGTGCTTTTCAGCCATTACACTGATGATTAGCACACTAACTTTGGCCATTTACAGTACTGCCAGCCTTGGGACATGTATTCATGTACTCATGCAATTGATACAGCTCACAGGCATATTTTGAGAATCAGGTGGTTTGGGTTTTTTTTTGTTTTGTTTTGTTTTGTTTTATTGGGCTTGTTTTGTCTTTTTAGTTGGTTTTGGTGGGCTTTGTGGGTTTTTTTGTGGGTTTTTTGTAATTTATTTGAGATTTTAAGATCAAAAGGAAGCTTTGCTATCAAATGATCTTCAGGTGAAAACTCAACCTCATTCTTACCTGTCGCTGTATTTAATCTACAGTAATATTTTCTGATGTTTATTTAAGCCCACACAGTCTCTCTTTGCTCCCCTATCCCTGTACCCTTTCTGGTGCCTCCTTGTTGCCCGCTTTGGCAGCAGTAGCCAGCACCGATGGCCCTGGGCACAGCTCTCTGGCCCTGCTCTGCACTGTTCTCCAGGGCTGTCCTCTTCTTCACACACCTCCTGCAACGCTTGACGAGCTCACTGCTGGCACCATCCTCTGGAAACCTGGAACACGGGATACAGACGTGTGCGCACCTCTAGTTCCAGGAGCACAGGAGCTTGCTTTGCCTGCTTTAAGCTCTTCTGGAACAAATCAGTTCTCACCTGAGATTTGTGCCTGTTTCCTGCTGGGTCTTTTAGGTTTGCTACCCTGACTCAAGGTGGCACTTAGCCACTCAAGGCTGTCTTTTGACTGAGTGGTTCATATTTAGGGCAGACAGAATTTCTCTATTGACTTCTGTATTCTAAGCAGTACCCAAATTTTAAGTTTCTGACTGATGAACACCATTTACACCATCCCTAAATGACTGGTGCTAATTATTTTTATGCACTTTAGATGAGTGCCTGGAAGACTTTAACCTCACAATCACATATAGGAGATGTTTAGAGATGTATGACTTTTTTTTTCCTCTATATGATACAGTGTCCAAGGGTTTTGGTTTTTTTTTTTTCTTTATTTAGTTACACAAAGATTAGATAAATAAATCAGAGCTAGGGACAGCTTCATAGGGAAAGTGGGACTGTGTTCCTTATATAGAATATTTAGATGCACATACACACATGCTCATAGATACAGATAGACACACATAAATATATATGTAGTTAATACAGAGCATAGTCACTAGTTTTGCCTGAGATGATTTATCCCTTCCAAAAATCTACCAACAGAATAAATGTAGGAAAGAATAATTTTATTTTTTTTAATACTGATATATAAAACACTTATAATTTTGTTTCTCATTTTTTCTTTTATTTTTCCTTGCTCCCTTCTATTTTTATTTGCCACTTTCTACCAAACTTTTCCCTTTTTCTTGTTTTAAGTCTGTCTTCTATACTTTTTGTCCTATGTCATTTTCCTGTTTGTTACCAAGTTTTAGGTTCTAGCATTGCACCTCCCCACCAAACTGACAGTCCTGTGCCAGAATTGCCTCTGCTGATCAAGGTCTTGAGACAGACGTGCTGTATCTGCTTCCAAGCAAACCATCAAAAGATTTATGTTTTAGAATGTCAAAAAGTACCATGAAAGGTACATTGCACTATGCTAGCCAAACTTTACTATTATTTCCAGGTCCACTGTGCAGTCTTCGTTTAAAGCAACCTGGAAAAACAAGCCTTGACACAGTGAATTGCAGTGTTGCATAAAACCTGGACTTGGCATATACACATCTTTGAAACAGGTCGGATTTTGTTATTCCTGCCTTCAAGCAATTTATCAAATTCAGAAGAGTCAGATTCTCCTTCTATGGTAAAGCAAGCCTTAGGAATGTATTTCAGAGTGATGTATGATGCATTTTCAGAATTCCAGGAATATTATAATGTAAACAGATCAGAAAATTTTATGCCATGTCTAAGATGCTGAAGAATAATGGGAAAGATTATTTCAAGTTATCACAGAAACACTCCCATACTATGTCTCTGTTATAAGATAACTGTAATTACTTAGCTGTGGTATATTTTTGGAATGTACTTACAAAAGTCAAGGATTCATATAAAATACTTAATCAAACCAATGTCTTGCTGTCACAATTCGTGTAAAACTTCACATTACATAAAAAAAGCAAAACCAGAGTTTCAAATGCTATAAAAATGACTAGTGTATGGTAATCTAGATTCAATTGAAGATTTACAATATCATCACCCACTTTTCCTCCCATGACTCTTTATAAATTTCAGATAATTCTTTGTCTTTGGAATTAATCTCTTGAAATTGAATTAATTTTACTTGTAGTCTTTGATTATTTTTTTTGGCGGCCTCCTCATATCTCCTGCTATTAATTGTGTGTTCTTACAATATTTTCTTTTTGATGGTATTGCATTTTGTGAACCTACTTTTTAGAGGCCATTTCTTATTTTGTACTAGAGCATCTACCATTGTTTAAATACTGTTATTGCCACTTGAACAATGTTTCTTCAAAGAGTTAATCTAAACCAGTATGTTCTTAATACTCATGTCCTCTGAAAGTGAATGGTGAAATGGCCAGTGGTTCTAGTGACAATTAAATTAGACTACTGGCTTTCAGAAATAACTGAAACTGCTCATACGAAGGTAATTCTATTGTAAAGAAGAAAAACACATGATATTTCACCTGTGATATATTTTAATATTAGTGGCAAGTCCCTTATCCGTGAATTTGAAATTACAAACTCACACTCAAAATGAGTAAGATTTTGAAACACTTATCTGTTATTCAGCAAATAAGTTCTGCTTTTACATATCACTAATTTTTTCTATTGTTCTATAAGTTCTTTTTTATTTCCTCATGCAATCTTTAATTTTGTGTAATCCATACTAAAACTACAGTAATTGCTATCCAAGCATTTTAATAAAACATGCTTCAAATGTTTCCTAAAGAACCTATGTTTTAATTTGAATTAATGGCTTCTTTCTGCTACAAATTTTCAAGATTATTTCAGGATTTTGCCTGAGTTTGATCGAACAGTGGCATCCAGTGGGAAAAACAGATGTGCATTCCCAAGAGATGTATTGATATATGTATCAGCTATGCTCATTCTAGAAAGGGAAGAATACTAACATACTATGAGAAATACAAAATATTTCTTTAATTTATAAGTAACAGTATGGCAGGCCTATTAAGCTGATTCAATCTTTGCAGGTCCAGTAAGAACATAAGTTTACTGAGTCTTTGATTCCCTTAGTTTTTGCTGGACTCTTTTCATTTCAGGAAAGCACAATTTGAACTATTTTCAGTTTCTGACAATTGCTTCTGCCACTGCTATCTTCCCCGAACAAAAGGTACAGTACTGAATACAACCTACTCATGTGTTGATGAGAAATACAGATGATTAATGCCCTTGAAACCTATTTTTTTCCTGGCTTTAATATATATGCATACATCATGCCTCACTTAAGCTATACTCATGTTAGCTATCTAGAAATGATTGAGTTAACACTTCAATCTAATAGAAAAGTAAAATCTTCAGGACTTCTAGAGCAGAAGCAAGGTAATGAAAGCACGAAATGTCTGGGAAACATTAATCTCTCCAAGTTCAGGTCCTTCAAACTCACTTTATATATGTAGACCTCCCTCACACTGCCCTCCACCTCTGCCCTCCATTTCCACTCATTGGAAGCTCTCTGCTAGTAAATATCAGCCTATGACACTTTATATATATCAGCAAAGAAAACAATATATTTAAAATAAATTATGCAGCTGATCTTCATTGTTAGATACACGGAGTTTTACCGGTTTCCAGTTGAAATCTGGTCAGTACCAGTGTCCTGTACAGATTTCAGATAGTATAATAGTGATTGTATTTACATAAACTAAGTTTATTAGTTTTGGATTACATTATAAGTAGGCAAATGCTGTTTGAGGTTAAATTGGTAATGCTTGTTCAGTATCGTACATTGTTGCTCCATTTCCCTAGATGCAGGTTTGCATAACAATAAAGTAAGAGAAACCATTGCCACCACAGTTAAGGAAGGTAAAAGGATTTTTAACCAGAGAGGAGTCCAATTTGCTGCCAAGAGGCGACAGCCAGTAATGGCAGGTGTGGATAGGGAGGTATACATTTGTGTATAACTACAGTCTTTTTCATTTGGTGCAGATGTCAGTGGTACCTAATTCTTATTACCCAGCAGAGTTCCACTCAGAAGACAGGAACTAGAGAAAGTAGAAGATCCTATCACAGAATTCACACAGACTCAGAGAAACACACAAGTTACTGAAAGGAAAATCATGTGAGGATTTAATTTTAAATGGAGAATTTTAATATTCTAATTTGTTGATCATTCTGTACTTACTAAGGGAGAAGGAGTGTTTAGTAAGGCAGGTAAGTCACCTTAAGACTACAGGCAAGAAATGTGGACACTATAAAAGGGAGGGACCTACCCAGGGTCAGAAGTTAAAAAATGAGAAAAAAACCTCAATTGTCCTGCCCTTACCAGCTCTTTTAGACACTATTTTGTTAAAAAGGTAAAGGTCATGTTGAGGTTACTTCCTCTTTCAGATGTAAAGTTTAAGGTAGGTTTTTGTACTCATTTTTATACCCATTTTCCAAAGATTGCAAGGGTCTTCAATTACAGGAAAAAAAAATTAAAAAGCAAAAAAACCCAAACCCAAAACACAGAAATAAAACAAACCTGAAAGCATCTCATAGTCACCCAGTCTTGCCACTCCTAGCAAAATTCCTAAAGTTTTGCAATGATTTGGCAAAACCACAGTACTGAGGTTTGTCAGACTTCTTTTCTCTAGATCAGTTTTGACTGGGTTTGTTTTTGTATCTTTTTTAAAATATTCATTTAGTTGTAGCTGCATTTTTTTCTAAAGACAAATTGTCTGCATCTACTTTCTTTTACTTTTGTTTATCTTTGTATGATACAATAATAGATTTTTTTTCTATCTATGGCACCAGGAGTTTATTAGTGTTTTTAACTGTTAGGTGGATAATGGATGAAGGGGATTTAAAAATAAAACAAAACAAAATAAAGTAAAATATTCAGCTAAACACATCTTATTATGCCTAATATCAGATAAAATTACTCATTTTAATAGGAAATATTAAGAAACCAAGCTTTTTAAAGAGCTCATAAGTTACTACAATGATCTCTGTGGAATCCAAGACAAACATTAAGGAAACATAATATAATCTGAAAATAACTGATAAAATAGAGGGAAATAAATCTTCCTAAAGATAAATTATTTTAGTATTCTTTATTAACAAGCTATCACACTCTAGGTATGCTGACATAACCCATACAGGATTTTGAAGAAGTTTAAATGATAAACACTATAAATTTATCTTAAGAAAGAAAGGGACATTTAAAATTTAGTCTCCCTGTTGTAACTTTTTATTGACAGAGAGATGGTTCCCTTTTATTTTACGATACTGCTAATGAATAAATCTTGTTCTTCTCAATGAAATGAAGTTAAAAAGAAAGTGGGTCTGAATAGTACAAAATGATTAGTTGTTGATACCAGTTTAGGGTAATTTTGACTTTAATACTGAAAATACAAAACTACAACTAGTTTCATTTTTAGCTAATCACCTTTCCTGTGCCTCAGAGGATGAGAAATAAAAGTCATGTTTCTGTTTAGCCATCGAAAAAAGGGTAAAAAAAATAAAAAAGCAAGAAAATCCATCTATCTTTAACTCTGACCAGTGCAGTCTACTGTAACTATTCATGGTGTTTCTGAGAGAAAGAGACAGATAGCTGTCTGGTGCTTTGGGGGAATGCTGAAATTCTCATGTCCTACTCTCTCAGAGGCCACAGGAGCAACATTCTGCACTCCCAGCTACTACCCTGTCTCTCTGGGCCAACAGTGACCTCTCACCACATTTTCACTATTCTGTTTCTCTTTGTCTCCCCAAACGTAGAGGCTTTGAAATTCCTGAACTCCTCCTCTTATGCAAGTACTTCTCTGTACTTCCATTCTGAGAGAGTGGGAGGGATAACAATTCTGTAATAAAATTGAAATTAAGATGGAAATGGAGAGAGGGAAAGAGAGGAAAAGATGGGGAAAACAAGAAGAATAGGTGAATTAAGGAAATTAATTATGCATATATGACTAGATATTTCTGCTCTTTCCTTCTGCCTCTTCATTTTACTTTTGTAGTGGAAACATTGCACGCTGTATTTTCTCTTTGAAAGTTTGCAGCAATTTTGTATTTTTGGGGGAGGTTTCCTCTAATTAAATGTCCATACTTTCTGCACGATTTATTTCTCTTATTCATCATAACCTAATTGCTTTCCACCAAGAGCTTGTTGACAGAACTGCCAATTTCTTTGCGTCCTTCTGTTAGCCTGACTCACTGATTCATCATCTGCCTTCTTCAGATACACTCAGCACCATTGTTCACGGGCTGACCAGCAGGAAGACCTGTCACATCGCCAGCATATTTTTTATTCTTCAGATCTACTCCTTCCAGCTCTGTTACTGAACAGGGTTTATAGATGTTTAGCTGACTGTCCATGATCAGCAAAAACAGCTGATAGAGATAAGGCATGAATTTACAATGTGTTCTTCCTCAGCATACTCAGCATTTTCTCTTCAAAACGGTAGCCAGTGGTAAACTGGGCAGTGTTATACAACAATTACCCTCTCAAGGCTTGTCGAGACAGCTACTGTGTCTTCCTATAAGGCAACCTGTCCACCTGGCTTTTAGAGAGGAATTTTTAAAACTTCACAAACAAGGAATAGTTCTCTGTAGGGGAGAAGAAACATTATTAATGTTTCCCATAGTACAAATATATAGAAAGAAGAGTCCTTGGGATTACAAAATTTTAGGTCTAATAGTAAATTTTTTTAAGGACCTTTTTTCTTTTTTTAGCATTTTTTTTCCTTTTCCCTGTTTTTTCCTTTATACTTTTTGCTTTCCTTTTTCCATTCCTTTTTCCTTTTTTGTTTCCTTTTTCCTCTCCTCTCCTCTCCTCTCCTCTCCTCTCCTCTCC
>WBMZ01007500.1:195717-228934 GCA_013400975.1 Atrichornis clamosus
CTCTCCTCTCCTCCCCTCTCCTCTCCCTTAAAGAAAAATATCATTAACTGATATTTAGATGCTATCAACTGTATGCTGTGTATTACAAACAGTGGACATGGAGCTGGATATAGAGAAAATGTTTAAGCAGCGCTCTAAATGACCACACTGTGTAAATTTATGGAGATGGCTCACAAACAGCAAGCTTCCAAAACCTGAACACTTTTGTGAACTGAGCCAGCAAGCAAGTTGTGAAACAATACAATTATACATGCCTGATGGAGAAGAGTAACAGAGATATATTTCGTGCTTCCTCGCAAACATGTTTGATTAATTTTTCTTTACTCCTATTCCCCTTAGTTGTGTGTTCCCATAAACTCCAGTTCTCGATCATCTTTATATCTTGTACTTGTACCGCTGCTTGCATTGTAAGGCAGTCTTATTTATTATTCAGATGTAACAGAGATCAGACTCTAGACATTTTTACGTACTATGCAATATATCTCCTTAGACTTGAGAGCAATAACAAAAAATATGTAAATGGACGAAAGTTAAAAACAAAAATATGCAAAAGTTGTTTATTTCTTTCTTGGAGCAGATCCAGGGAGGAATAAAGATAAAATGAAAGTGTTGTTAACAAAATTTACTATCAAATTTACTGTAGCAGATACCATCTAATGAGCTTCTTTTTTTCTGTAATTATTTGGAAATCTAAGTATGCATAGCTTACCTAACTGCCTAATAGATACTTCAGATTGGGGCAAAGCATCCTGTAATCTTACAGCCACTCAAAGCTTCAGATGTGGAATTCCCAACAGTCACTTATTCAAAACAGGACAATCAGGAGGACCCAGAAAAGAGTTTTTCTCAAATTGTCTCCTGTATGTAAGTACTAAATTTGGAACTCCAACTAGGTGCTTTAGAGAACTTAGTAGCTAAAGTCTCCTCTGGGAGCTATGCAATTACATCTTAAAATAATAGATATATTTTTATACATGTACATCTTAGATATTTCTTCTCTAAAAAACCTTGTGTTCAGCCTTTTTCGACTAATAAAAATGGTCAGTGAAAAGTCTTTTTCAGATAGCTTAGCCATGTATTATCACAGTAAATACAGCTTAGCAGTTCAAATCAGGGTTTTGGTATTTTCGTAAATATAATTGGGTGAGAAAAATGTCCCATCAAATTTTCAATTGATACTGCAGATACTCAGCAGATGTTACTGATATTTCTTTAGAAAGCTTCTTTCAGGTAACATCACAGTTTATTTGATTGATGTCCTTTAATATAATTATATTCCTAATTTTAATATTATTTTTTTTCAGTGAGAATGAAACCTCAGTAAAAAATAGCAAGTGAAGCAGAGGTGGGAATGGAATTATTCACTGTGTGGCTGATAGATTTCACAGATTTCAGGAATGCAAATTTCAAGAAATTCTGAAATTTTCTCATTTCCCTTCTAAGCATATATAGCAGATCTCAGTTTACATTCAGAATTAGGCCTCATTTCTGTTTATTATTTCAAGGCAAAAAATAAAAAGAAAATGGAAATAAATTGCATAGCTACCACTGTCCGTGTCCAGGTCAAGATCCAACATCATCTTTAAAACATGATAAATGATGGCGATAAGCCTTAAACACAGAGTCCTTCTAGAAAGAAGGCTCCATCTAGCCATTGTTCATTTAGAGAAATATTCAGCTACCTAGCATATGAAAACATTAATAAATTATTGAGACTGAAAATGTGGAAACATAACAACATGAGTCATACTAAAATTGTTAAAGAAATTAACCTCCCCTTAGTTCAAAGTTTCTCTTATTTTTCACTATATGTTTTTCATTATATACTTTTTGTTGTGAGTTGTTTCTGACCATGTGTTTGTGAATGAAATTAAATGTTGTTATTTAGCAGACCCTACCTACTAAAAATGTGTATTTGCAATTGTCTTTTGTTATTAATTGCTTTTTAAATTATGGTCTTACACTATAAAATTAAGCAAAATGCATTATCTAAATAGCAGAACTTAATAAGCTTCACTACCTGGTTTTCATTTATGCAAATAATAATGAGCTTTTACAGTTTTTATAATGATCTGTTTATTTTCAATAAAACCAGCGACCAAAACCTGCAGTTAATTGTAAATTTCACGCAACTTAAAAAAATACTCTTTAACACACAAAATATTCAAAATAATAGAACAACACTATTTATTTTATTTTATGATGGTACAAAAATGAGTGTCATTCTAAGCATATATGACATAGCAATAAATCTCTCTGTAAATATTGACAGAACCTGTCAGTTCTAGACCACAACTTCAGCTGAAGGTTTTCAAATAAGGTCCAATTACTCTTTCTCCATCTTTGTTGCTCTGACAGTCTTGCTTCATTAGCAAAAAGTGTGTGTCCCATTGCAAAAAATCTCCATACTAATATACATTTTACTACTCCTGAACACCTGGGGAATAGGAAAATGAGATGTTGTGCTGTTGGCTACAATAATATGCATATCTCCTGAGTATTGCTTTGAATTGATTTATTTTTAGTATATCGGGTCACTGTTATGAAAAGAAGTGGTTTTTCATCTGTTTATCTTTAACTCTTACATTATGATGGAAACTCTATGGGACTCATCTGACTTGTGAGTTCCACTAATTTCTCTGGAAATTAAGAACAATCATGGCTAATCGCTTTTGGGCATTTTATATAACCATTCCCTTTGTTCAGAGTACTTTTGTTTAGATGCAATTCTCTTCTAGAGAATTAATGATATTTATACAAGGTGGAAACACAAGATCAGAGTTTGGTAACTGGAGGGTTACAGCGATGGCTTCTGACAGAAGCTGCAGGAATCTTCCTCTGCGTCCAGAGCCAAAGCCACCTCTGGCCAGGGCCATGCCAGTCAGGAATTATTGCAGCGGCTCTGGGATGGACTCACGTTGGAGAAGTTTGGATAACCGTCTCCTGTGGGAGGCACCCCACACTGGAGCAGGGAAGGGCTCTTCTCCCTGAGCAGCAGCAGGAACAACGCGGGATGAACTGACTGTAATCATGCAGGTCCCATTCCCTGTCTCCCTGCACTGCAGCCGGGAAGGAGGAGGAGCCTGGGAGAGAAGAAAGGAGGGGTGGGGAGGAGGTGTTTTTTTAAGATGTTTTGCACTTCTCATTATCCTGCTCTGATTTTGGTAGTAATAAAGTCAGTTAATACCCCCAAGTTCAGTCTGTTTTGCCCGAGATGGTGTTAGGTGAGTGATCTCTCTCTGTCCTTATCCCAGCTCAAGAACCTCTCTCTATATTTTCTCTCCCCTGTCCAGTTGCAGAAGGCAGTGATAGAGTGGCTTTGGTGGGCGTGTGGCATCCAGCCAGGGTCAACCACTACATTTGGTAACATTCAAATACCCCTGACTTTATCCAGTTTTGGAATTCATTGTTTAATGGAGGAAAACTCAACAACTATTTTTTGTCCACTTTTCTTCCCATGGTAGGAGCAACCTAAGCAGCATGCAAAGAGCTTTTAGTAGCATAATTTTCTTTTGGGTTTAATGAACAAAAATATATAACAATATTTTCAATAGACTGTATATTTTTTTCACTACTCTTGTTGATTTTCACTGTGTTTAGCATTCACCAAATCCTAAGAAGAATTCTGAAGCTCTCTCACTATCTTTGAATCCCCATCCCAGAATTTTTTAATTTGTACCTGGCAAATGAGCTCTCTGGATCCCATAGCAGGAAAAGAAAAAGGAAATGCTAAAGTAGAGTTAAAACACTGAAATTAATTCCAGTTATCGGTATCCACTGTACAATCCTGCCTTAGCTGCACCAAACATATGAATTGACACATAGGAAAGATTATTTTTCTGCCAAAACTCCTTGTTTGAGCATCAGCACTACCCGAAGTTAATATGCCTCAGAGCCACACTGCCTCCAATCTATGTGTAGGGCACAAGGTGTGTTCATTCTTGACACGGAGATGTTAAAAAAGGTCATCAATACAGTCAATGGATCTCAGAGAGAGAGTTATTGGGTCACCTTAAAGAGCAACCTAGAATTTTATTTGCCTAAGCAGAGGGGTAGTGTCAGTTTACATATCTGAGGTGCCTAGAAAAGCAGAGACAGATCTCCACTGGTTTCTGTGCTGCAGTCATTACTGCGAGTTCCCTATTAATTCTTGGATACCAGTGGGTTTTTGATTGACACTAAACCCCTCTGTGTGAGTAGCCACATCAAGTTTCAAGCTTATTTTAGGTGCCAACATAAGTTGAGTTGCACTGCTTCTTTCAGAACTGCATCAGTCTCTGTGGAACTACAAAAATATGTGTCACAGAAAGGTAGTAACTAAAGATTAAGCTATGAGATATATGCAATATGAAGTCAACAACAGCCTCCCAGTAGATCTGCATTATTCCTCAAAGTCCTGGCATATATGCACTTACTGATAATCTGTGTCTTATGTTTGAATATAGTTACCCTATGTTTGCAAAAGGGAGAAGTAGTGGTTTAGGATATGAATTATAAGCTGGACCTCTTTCTACTCTTACTGAAGTGTAATTAAGAAATAATTTATGGTGATGTGAAAGCATTCTAAGAATCCTTTACTTAAAAGATTCTCTAATATTTGACTAAAATGAGACAAGAAATTAAATCTAGATATATTAAAAAAGCAATATTTGTTGCCCTTGGGCACTGCATAGAAATAGACTTGATTTATTTCAATCTTACTTAACTATTTGGTATTTTGAAGTATAGAGCAAACTTGATTTTAACATGTTTTTTTCCAGTAAATTTTTCTGCTTACTCAAGTCACACATAATAAAACCGATGACCCAGTGAAATAAAATAAAATTTAAAAAAACCCCCATAAAATCTGGAGACAAATCCAAATATCTGACTCACCATTAATATAATTCCATAAATCAAAATACCTTTGCATCAGTGTAGAAAGATACTTGGGGAAAATATTTCATCATATTTGTAGCTCCTTTTTTTATAATGTTGGGTCATGTGTCACTGAACTTCAAATGACAAAACACTGAATACTGAAATTTAAAGTAGTAAATAGCTATAAAAAACAACCATTATGCATTTATTTGCAGCTAGAAAAAACCCCAATCAATTCAAAAAATGGTATTCACAGCTTAAATTAAATGGTGAACTGGCAAGGTGCTATTGGGTAAGTGTCACAGTTATTCATGGTCTTGTGGCTGGGTGAGGGTTTGTCTGCATTTTAATTAGTAGAAACTGTTAACTTCTAACTTACAAAATATAGAACATTTCTGCACATATGTCATTAAGCTTTTACAAATGTAACAAGTGGGCATTCTTATTTCTCTATTTCTAACAGACCGACTGAGTATTTTCCTTCCACAGACAAGTTTTCAGTTACAGTGTTGCTGAGGATCTCTTTCAGTATCACAGTCAGTGATTGCATTTCATTGAGTCCAAATTTTGCAGATTTTACTTAATGTGTCAGTATAATTAAAATATTTACCAAGCAGTTGCATAAGTTGAAACTTCCCTGGCAGACCTTTTATGAGACTCTCTGGCAGTCAGGAGATGAATACCTGACCCAGAACATTATGAATATTCAGAAAGTGTTCGAAGGCTGAAGGAAGGATGCACAATAGTATCAGCTGAGCCCCACTGAAATACAAGTACATGACACACAACCTGGGGTGAAGTGTTAGTCAAGATATTCACAAAAAAAAATCAAATTAGAACCTAAATGGGATGCACCATATACCGTCTGTGTTGTTATTTTGCTATTAAAGTTTTGGGTAAGGATAACTGTATGCACCATTCTCGTATCAAACAAGCAGTCAATGATCAACTATTTGGTCAATAACCGACTTTTAAGAATCTTTCATAGTTGTATCTTGATAATAATTTCTAGTCTATGATAATCTTGTTACCCTTAATCCTGCTGTGTTCAGTACTTGCAATAATGTTTAATAAGGTAAATGGTAAAATGCCTTGAAAGGTGTATTTTCCTTTTTCCCTATGACAGCCTAAATAGTTCTGTTTGTTACTTGTAATAAAGTTGTATACAAGGGCAGTGGATATAAGCCTTGCAAATTTGTTTCTTTTTTTTCCTTTTGGTATATTAGCAGGCATGCTCAATTAACACAAAGGGAGGACTGGAGGAATAGAGCTGGTGCAGGTAGCTCGGTTTGCGAGCTGCATTTGGAGAAGCAGATTGAGATGCGGGTTGAGCTCCAGTGGGGAGCCCAAGACAAGAGGCTGTGAACTGCCAAACCTTTGTGTAACAAGGGGCACAAAGTCAGGGGGTGCCAGACAGGTGAATGGACACCAGGAGCCCAGCAGGAGCCGAGGGCTTGCAGGAAGAGCAAGACTTGCCTGCAGACTAGGAGGGTATAAAAGCCCAGGGGTTCCTTTGTTGGGGGTCCCTCCTCAGAGACACCAGCTGGAGCTGTTTCTGTGTTACTGCACTGTGAATAAATGGCTTTATGGAATGATGCATCTGAGACTGTGATGGGAAACCTGTGGTCAAACTGGTGAGGAGGCCTGGTCCGGCTGGGTGTGAGTNGCTCCCACTGCTGGAGCTGCCCCTGGAAAGGGGCTTCAGTCAGAGCAGTGAAAGTCTCTGGCCTTGGGAGTGTGACTGCCAGACAGGCTTGAGAATGATCAGATGGGGAAGTTGCCTGAACAGAGTTTCACAGTAGGATGTTTTAACCAGTTATGTTAAATTTCATAAGAACTGAAAAAAAAGAGTCATCACTTTCACATTAGTACTTCTCGTGAAATCATACCTAAAAGCTTTTTTTTTATTTTAAAGTTATTTTAACTCTGATTTTAAAATTATTTTTATCTATAAATTCCTTAAATAAGACATTTATATAAATACTTACCAAAATTCTAATTTTTAAAAAATTGTATTTCTTTCCACGTTATGGATTCAGGATAATTCATAGCGTAAAATTTTTCATACATGCCAAATTTCAGTCATCATTATTGATAGCTGCAGGTTACTTTTATGTGAGTGGATACTTTTGAGTGTGCACAGGTCTGTAATTCTGCATAACAAGACTTCAAGAAGTTTTCTTCTTCTTCTGATTTTCCTCTAGAAATTAAGATGGGTTTCATCTGATTTAATTTGTCTCATGTCTGGAGAATTTTTTACAACCTATGAAGAAAGGCTGAGGCAGTTGGGGTTGTTTCATCTAAAGGGAAGGCTCAGGGAAGACTGTATTGTAGCCTAAATACAAGAGGGTCTTGTAAGAAAATGAAGATGCTTTACCAGGGCCAGTAGTGACAGGACAAGGGGCCACAGTTTTAAAGTGAAAGAGGGTAGGTTTAGATTTCCTTCAGATAAGGAAGATATTCTTGACAAACAGAGTGGTGAGGCACCGGAACAGATTGCCCAGGCAGGTTGTAGATGCACCATCATCAGAAGTGTTCAAGGTCAGTAGAGTGAGGCTTTGAGCAAATTGATCTACTGAAATAAGTCCATGGCTGTGGCCATCCAGTTCACCCTCTGGGGGCGGAGTGGGGGTGTGGTGGTGGTGGTGTGTCTCTGTGGTAGGTGAGTCAACTTGATGATCTTTAAAGACAGCTTCCAATCCAAACCATTCCACGATCTTGTGATTCTGTCTGATAAGAATTCTATCTGATAAGACAGTTCAGATAGGGTAGTCTCTGCATAGTTCTGTTTTTCTGCAGGAAATTTAGTGGGATTTAAAGGTGTTTACTATAGATTTACATGTCAAGTTTTCTCTGTGATAGAGAAAATGCTTAGATCCTAACCTAGTTCACAATAAATAAAAGATTATGATTCTCATATCTACAAAAACAGTTGCACTCTACATCTACTATCTGGCTCAGAATTAAGTTATAACTTAATCTCTAAATGAAACTAGTCTTCTAGGTTGCAGAGGCTTTTATATGAATCATGTGGTTTATTGGTAAATCTGCTTGAGTTATGAATTGTGACAATATTTTTAAAAATCTAAGTAAACTGTATTAAAGCATTTTACACATTCATTTTTCACTCTTTTTACCCATAATATACATGTTGATAAATACTGGGCAAATTCACCTCATTAAAATATATTTTTACTTTAATATTTTTGTGATGTGGAACCTATTCTGTAGTCTAGAAGTAACTATGATGCAAGGAGCTTTTTCTTTCCCAAACAGACCTAATATTACAGCAGCTTTTATCATGGTGTAGCCTAAAAGAGTTTAAATATGTGTTCATCTGGTAATGGGAATGCATCATATGATGCCACTCTTTGTCTATACAGGATAAAAATAATTCCTTTTCTACAAAATTTATTTATTTATAGTTGGAAGTAATTTCTCCAAAATAATGTTAAATAAAAGGTGAAAAACTGTTTTAGATCTGGTGTGTTTAATTTTCTTTTTTTAAATGAAAAGCTGACCCCTTGCACTCTCCTTCACTGTGGGATAATCGCTGTCTGCTGTTACTAACACTTCCAGAAATAAATGATCTAGTCAGGATTAGAATTAACAAGCATGGTTGGTCAAGCCACTGCAAACATGCTTTCCTAAAATCCGTTTCAGCTGATGTTGTTCTCATTCTCAATTAGGCACTACCTTAGAACATTTACTTACTGATTATTTACTTGCTGATCAGCAATTGCTACAGCAGTTTCATGGGCTGGGGAAAAAACATTCAACTAGAATAGGGAAATGTACCTGTCACATTCAGTAGAGGCCCTGGTGATATCTGTAATGGTAACTTAATAAATTGATGACACTGTACTGAACTGGAATAAAACAATTTAGCAATTTTTTCAAAGGAAAAGTAACAACTTGTTACTTTCATATTTTGATTTTAAAATGTAACAAATTGAAACTTAATGCAAGTAATTATTTCTATTGCATTCAGTGACATTTATTGTAAGTATAATCGAGCAGTTATCTCAATTTCATAAATGCCTTCTTAAAAATTATTCTTCCATATGATACATTAGTTTCAGATCGATCAATTAATGAATATATACTGTTCTGATGAGAGTGACAGCATAATAGATTATTAAAAACTTGTTTGGAAAAAGAACAAAGAGAAAATGTTTGTTTATGACTCCATGTTTTGTATTTTCATACCATGATTTCAATTTATTCATCATAGTACTAAAAACCAAGCAAAGCATGAGTCTTAAGGACCAGAGCAGAAGAATCACAAAATCATAACAAGCCAACTGACAAAGCTGCCTCTGTGGTTTTGCAATCACTCTGCACTGTTCACATACACTCCAGTTAGGAAAATAGTTACAACTTTGAGGGAGTACATGAGAAAGTAGATTGGAAATAGAAACTGTCTGATTTTACAAACACACTGGTTTTTGGTCTGATGTTATAATGAGGCTTAAAGCACTATTAGAAATCTTTGTTTATTTTTTTCAGTGACTCAGAGACAATTTCCAGAACAACTTTTGTAACAAGGAATAGAGTTAGGAAACTTCAGATCATTAAAATATGGTTGAAATTTATCAAATATTATGTACTTTTATCAAAATAAAACAGTATAATACCTGTCTCAAAAAGAAATAGGAAATAAATATGAGAAGAAAAGTATTATAAATATTTCAGAGTTGCAAGAAAGATATTCAAAATCTGGAAAAATGAACTGTTAGGTGTTATAAGTAAATTTCAAATTCTTCAGTCTGAAAAACATGAGAATCCTCTAGAAGACAAGACAGATGGCTTTTATGATCAGTCTAGAGATAGTAAATATGGGCCACTTTTTCCCTGTCTCTTCCAATGGAAGAGCTATGGGACATCAGCTGGTACTTACAGGTGACACAAAAGGAGACCATATCTTGAACTTAATCCTGCATAGAGCAAGTGGTTGAACGAAACTTTCAAAGTTTTTCTAGGATTCTATGAGATACTCAAAAGTGTAAGCTATGGAACACCTTCTCTCAGGATGCTGAGAGTATTGAAAGCTTAAGGAAAGACATGACAAGTCTAGTAAACCAACCTATTGAAGTGTCATAAATTGTTGGAAATCATTTTGATTTAGGAAGCTGCAAATTACTGGACAGTACTCGGAAAAAATGTGCTTTTTTGATGTTATTTTCTAGCCTAGGCATTGCTTATACATACTGTTGGGAAAATAAATGTACAGATTATATAGACCTTTGATCTTAGCCACTGGTATAGGTATAGTAAGTTCTTGTGTATTACATGTTACCTTACTTGGAACTATTATTAAGTGTATTATTGTTAAAGTTCCTAATTTTGTAAGAATGTCATGTAATACAGTCTGAATGGTTGCTCCTTAAAAATCTAATTTCTCACAACTTCTTCCTCCTTTACTTTTTCTTCTCATTTCTTCTCATTTTTTTTTTTTAAGTCAGCAGATATTATTGTGAGGAATCGCAGCAATCTCTGTACACTTTTGTCTTCTCTTTTCTCTTTAGCATTGAGTAAATTTCTTCAGCATTCATTAAGATTCCTTTCACTGCTGCCTAAAATACAAGGCATCCTATCTAAATTAGTTCCATAGCTTCTCTCCACAGACAATAGAGGCAGATACCTTCTCTGTATTAAGTGAAGGAAAAAGTATTTTTTCTTTTCTGTGCAAAGTTTTCTGGTGATTTCTTTCTGTCAACTGTTTGGTTAGACTGTGACAAAACTAATGCAGCTCTCCTCCTCAATTTCTATTGTTACAATCCTTTCAATAATCTGGCAACTGCCCTTGCATTGATGATTAAATATGTATCTTCTTTGAATCTTGTTACTGACCTCCAATTGCCCACTATAAAAGGTCTAATAATCCATTTTTCAGGGAAGTTGTATATTTCAAAGCATTCCTTGGAAATTATTGTGCTGCAGTGTCTTCCAGACTGCTTTTTACCTAACGGGAGGCTTTCCACTCGCTGTGGTGGTTGTGCTTGAGCCATGTGCTCCCCGTTCCCGTCTGTGCTGCTCGTGCTGCTGTGTGGTGGTGATGGACTCTCCTCTGCACTGGAAGTGTTTCCTCCCTTCCACTACAACAGGGAAACGCACTACAGCAGGGAAACAGCTGAGGAAGTTTCCACTGAAGTGGGTCTCAGTAAAGCTCTGAAGGGGCTGGAAGTCATAGCACCCCACGTACAGAGCCTTAGTTAAAGACTTAGCCTGTACTCAAGTAGCCCCTGAAATCATCAGGCCAGCGCATTAAAAGCCATTTGAAAAGTTAGCAATCTCTTAGGTATGCATAAGGCTTTACATTTATTATGGGAAAGAACTCTGATAATGAGACAGAAAATTATTTGAAACTGACTTGTAATGAAGTGGATTGAATACATTTTTATCAGTATATCTTATGGCAAATTAATTAAGTAATAATATAGCAATAGAGAACTGTCTGTTACATATAAAGAGTTGGCTTAAAATAATTAGCACATTATAGGAACTACTTCTATTCCCACTAATGATTATGACAAAACTGCCATTAATTTACCAAGAGCAAAAAATTGTCCAGGAGCTGTAAAAATAGGAGCAGAACAATATTTTTAAAGTTAAAATGAAATAACTTATAATAGAAATTAATACATGTATAGGGAAAACCAACAGAACAAGAAAACTCCTGCATAGTTATGAGTGTTCCATTTCAAGCTAAATTGAAGGCTCAGGTGATGATAATAAACCTTTCACATCTGCTTCACTAATTGGAACATGACAAGCAGCCAGACTCCACAACAGGTTACAGAACTGTCATATTGGCTTCAAGTGGGACTTGAATGGCATCTGAAATCTCGACTTTGCCATGGTTTTGAGAATCATCCATTGCCAGCTTGAGAAAAGAAGAAAAATAAACAGGACAAATGTGACCAAGCCAGCACTGATACAGCATATTTTTCAGGCAATCAGCCTTACTGAGGTGCCTTCTTTTGGCAGATTAGCCAGATGGAACAACAGTATTCTGCCTCCGTGTCTTGGAAGGGGAAGATGACTGCCCCTGAAGTGTATAATTTTGAATGTTGATGTTCACACCTTGCAGTGTATTTCTAGGTAGCAGTTGTCAAGAGATGTCAAATTAAGTTTTGTTTCTTTAGCAGTATTTGTTAGCTGGTTTTTTATTTGTTCAGTGTATCTGGTATGTAACTATAGAAATTGGATGCTAGTTGAGGACATGAGCAAATACATACAAATAGGACCAGTTTGAAAATAAATTTTCCTAAGCTTTTATTCAACAGTACTTCTCTATATGTTAAAATTATGTTGTTTTGAAGAAATTTTTATATGCATAAATTGCGGAATTGTTCCCTCACAGTTTTCTGCGCATCACACTATGTCCTGTAAAGAGATTGCTCTGGGGGCCAGGGTGGTGGCCCACTGGGCAAGGGAGGTTATGTGCAGTGGGTGCAGTTTTACGGAAAGGGGTCAGTAGGACAGAGCTCACCAGTATCAGCATGTTTGCAACAGGGTCTAAGACTGAAAAACTTCCAAGAATAGCAGGAGGTTTGCTTGCTGAAGAGCCAAAATGCAGGCCTTTGAACCAATGAATAAAGAATATTTGCCTTTTGACCTAAGAAACAATTGAAATGGCCAGATTGGAAGGGAACACTGGAGAAAAAGATAAAGTAGGCAAAGAGAAGAGTGATTTCCAAGCCTTTCTAGGGAATGAATTTCACTCACCTCCGAGTGAAAATAATATTGAATTTAATGAAGAGGAACATGACTTTGATTCTGATACAGATAAAGGTTTAGATATCAATATATTATATCCTCAGTTATTGTATAAGAAGGCAGGACAACAAAGCAAGCATTATGTTGGAGGTGACACTTCATAAATATGTAGGCCTCTTTACAATGTAGCAGGTTTTTGTGGTTTTTTTGCTCTTTCCGTAGAAGAACCTAAAACATCTCCCAGGGGTTAGTCTGAACGTAGTATCTAAGTTTTCGAGTTTGACTTCCTTGTAGCTTCATGGTATGTAAGGCAGCATGAAACGAGTCATTTTACTTATGTAGCCAGTAATAACACCATATATTTAAAGTAAGGAGCACCTTATAAAGGGAATTAAAAAGGCCTTTGGAGTTTTAAAGATATCTATTTTTTTTAAGTTTCTTGAGTCTTAAGAGAGTGAAATGTAACATGTTTTTCTAATGATGTACTTCAAAACCAGAAAGTGATCACTATACAACTAATCGAATATTTACACTATTTTCATGGTTCAGTTTTTCTTTGCCTGTTTTTTCCAGTGGAGGTGTGAAGGGTCTTTAATAATAGTATGATGATTTCATAATGAAAGCAAAGGCATTTAACATTACATGCACATTACATGTACATTAGTGAAAAGCACATTGATGGAGTTTGTGTTTGAATCTAACAAGCAATATAAACAGTCTGGTTTTCAGACAGTAGGAATACACTAAATAACTTTGTACTTAGATTATTAATAGTCAAACTCAAGCATAGTTTCTATTAAGTATTATTTCAACTTAGTAACAGGCTTTGATTTAAATGAATAGCAAAGTCTGGGGAAAATGTAATATATGTGATTTATTAAAATTCAGAAGGTCTCCTAATAGTAGGCAATGAAAGTAACTGTGCCTAAAGCATGAAATATGAGTCCAATCATTATCAGATTTAAAATGCAGCTTTTTTATTTTTAGTTTCAGTTTCTCCCTGGTTTTGTTTTTGTTTTTTTTTTCCAGAGAGATATTTCAAGACTCATATAGATGATCAAAAAATACTTTTATACCTGCATATATAAACACTGAATTTGTTTCAATGTATGTAATTAGAAACTAACTAAATAAATAAATATTTATTATCATGCTTGCCTTGAATGTTTCATACTAATGTAAGGAAACCTGAATGATATTGCAAATATTAAGGAACAGTTTGTCTTTTCCTTTTCCTCAGTCTCAGTTAAAATTCTGACTTCAATTTCTTTACTCCTGTAGGTTCTTTGGGGATTTTTCACTTATTTTCATGTCTATGTTATCGTTTTTCTTACCCTGAAGGTTGCCTCAACATATTTACTAGATTTTTTAGATTAAAAATAGCCTGCTGGTATTAACATACAAAAATCAGCTTTACAACAATGTAGCCCTGTGCATTTTAAGTTTGATTAAAGTCTACATGCTTCACCTAGCTAATAAGAGTGCTATATTTTTCATTTCTTCACAGAAAAAGTTAACAACAAAAGTATTATGGCTTAAAATCCTACAATAGACTTCTTGTAATGCAAAGAGAAAGATTAATTCCTAACAGTAAAAAAAATACAGGAAGTACTTCAGAGAACAGAAAGATAGAAATGTGAACATCATCTTGATTGTTGTACTAAATCAGAACTATTGACTTCCACATAAATGCTTTTTTTATCAGCTCTACCAGGCCCACATATATAAATCCAATTCTTTCTTGTATTGAATTTTAATGCAAATGCACATGCAAAAATTAACATGACAATGATGCTAAGAACTTTGCTGAAATTACTGAAGACAAAAAATTTAATGCTAAGGCTGAAACCTATACTATATTTATATATTGTTTTATATATATTTATAGTCTCAAGCTGAGAGGAATTTCTTAAGGAGGAATTTCTTCTTAAAAGATGATTAAACATTGTAATGGACTGACCAGGGTGGCTGTGGAGTCACTGTCCCTAAAGGTGTTTAAGAAAAGGCTGGATGTGGCACTCAGTGCCAAGGTCTAGTTGAAAAGGTGATGTTTGGTCATAGGTTGGACTTGACGATCCCAGAGGTCTTTTCCAACCTAATTGATTCTGTGAGTCTGTCCTTCATTCATCCTATTGTGATAAGTTTTTAATTAGCCAAATCTGGTCATCTGCTGCTTTGGGACCTTAACTTTTGCCATATCCAGAATGAGTAAAATCATGTGTGCTGCATAGATCAATGATAATTTTGGTAGTAAAAGAGATTTTACTCTCTTTACTGAGATTTACCCTCACTAAGAGAACTGCCATCAGTGACCCAAATTACCCTTAAAGTAAATAGGACACCAGGAAGGTGGATAATCTCTTATGTAATTATTATGAGATTTAATAGATTCTATTACTGAATCAGAAATATCTGTTATTCTATATAATTGCAGGGCCTTCTTTTCTAACATGTGACTGTTCTGCAAGTCTCTGCCTCAAAAATGTTTATGATAGATAGAATGCATAAAGTTAGTGACAGATGAATTTTTATGGTCTGATAGATCTGCAGCTGAGACCAGAAACTTAAAAAAAAATCCCTAACATGTGTGTTATATAGTATTCTATGTTAAAGCACTCCTCTTGTGCTGTGAATGCTGCTTTAAATAACCAAAGCTGAGCAGCTCAATTCTTCATTAGAAAGGACATAGTTGGTTCAACAAAATGATTATAACTACCCAGTTCTTGTTCTCCCACAGCAGTAGGAGAACAAGTCCTTCTGAAGGACTCTCTGAATATTAGAGGACTTTCTATTGCTCTATCCGTATATGATCCTATCAATGCAGCCATGGTGCTACAAACTTCTGACATATTTAAAGAAACTCATAAATGCTGAATGAACTTTGCAGAATCATGGAAAGATAAAGAGATGTGTTGCCCCTTGATAACATTAGATGCACGCTTATATTTTAATAACTGTATTTAAATGCTCCAAACCATGCATAGCATTTTGTTTATTGATAATGATAGAGTGTATGACCTTTTCTTTCTAGCGCCAAATGAGTAAGATTTTTAAATAAATTAGGGTTTTCTTAATGCTATCTTCTCACTCACTGTGTTTCCATGAGAGAGTTTTTTGTCCCAAAAGCAACATATGTGAGCTTTCCATAGTGATTCATTCTTTTACTATGTTTGTGAAAGATAAAACCACTATGTTTTCTTTTCACAACAAAAGGGAAAAGATTATTAACCTGAACAGTGTGTTGTACAGGTTCTACAACTGCCTCTAAATGATTTGTTCTCACTTTATTTCAACTAAATATTTGGAGGAGAATGAAATGATGAGAATTCAGCAGATTTAGTTAAAAGTTAAATTCTTTTACTTAAAAGGAGCCCTAACTTGTTAACACTTCTCATTCTTCTCTGAGGGTGTTTTAACTCCCAGTCTTGAGATAGCAATAATCAATGTGTTAGTATTAGAAATAAATACAAATAAGATTTTACTGAAACAATTTTTTACTCTGAATTATCAAGATCCAGTGACATTAAGATGTCATTGAACAAATAATATTTTAAAGGAATAAATCTTTAGAATGCTTGTATTTTGAATCTCTTTTAAAAAGATAGAGATTTTATTTAAGATTATTTATAATGCAGTGCATAAATATTGCTATACAGTGAAATAATGTAGATAGAAAAATCTACACATAGATTGCTAACATAAATCACTACACTAAAATAAAATATCTGGGTTTGTTTTGTTGGGTTTTTTTTCTGAACAGAATATTGAAATTTTTATTGCAGGATTCTACTTGCATTTAAAATTGGTCATATATTTGTTGGATTACGTATCTTTTCATTTCCATTATGATCATATCCAGCAGAATATAAACATGTGTTAATGTGCAAATAGCTGCCTGTTTAAAACTTATTACTTCATTTATACAGTTTAAAGTCCCATCCATACTTTTACCTCTCCCATGTCACTGTTTCTTTAACTACCGATTAGAAGCTGTTACCATATGCTGGGTGTTTGGTGACTGCTAGAAAATAGCCTTACAAGACGCTAAATATCAAATGCATTTGGCTTTAGTTAGCACTCTTACAGCTGGTCTCTGCAAGGAGAATGTGTATAAAGAGAGAATGTGTATAAAGATTGAACCTTGTGCTATTGCATTAAGTTTTTCACTTTGAGGACCTATGTTTGGTATTGCACAGTGAAGACTCCAATTTTAGGAAACATCCTGTGACACACACCAGAAACTTTATTTTCAGTAACTTTATATTCTTTAAGAATAACTTAATGGTCGTTCTTCAACAAACAAACATTAATGTATTCTATGTATTATAAAATACTGCAAGACTTTTCAATCTCCTTTCCCTATTTGAGGCAGATTTTAAGAATAGATGAAGATTTAATGTGTAGTTTTTTAAACACAACTAGGAACATAAATTTTGAATCTGCAGTAAATGTAGGTATGCTTTTAAGGAGTCAGACACTAATTTGTATCTAAGTTGAGTGTCACAATGGGAGAATTATAATCCTATATCATATTATTAGCATAAGGGAAACATCTATGTGGTAGGAGAGGGTAAAAATATATGAGCCTGAAGCTTATAGTAAAATTATTATTGAGCTCTCTAGATGCTCAAAGAAACAGGAAAATCACTCTTTTACTCTGGATATGTAAATTATGAAAATAACCCAAATGTAAATATTCATTATAAAACTTTTATGTGGAGTTGCTGCTCATTAAGATGGCTAAAGAAACTCATTTATTTTTTATTATTAGGGACAAAAGTATTAGGGGTTCATAGGAAGCTGAACAGTAACATATGTTCATGTATGCTGGACAATATTTTTTCTTGTCAAAGCAAAGGGACAGTTTGTGTCTGCCAAGGAATACTGAAAGCATTATCGCCTGAGCTATAATTCAATCTATTAATCTATAATGGTGATACATATCTGTGAAAGCAAATTTTGACCTACCTTCAGAAAAATTGCCCATTGGTGTCTCCTAGTCACAAGTGTTCGCAAACTTATCAGGTATACTTTAATTAATTCTACATTTTCCACCTGGTTGTGACAGGAAAGGTGATCATCTGCTCTGAATTGTGTAGGACATGCTTTGTTACTTCATGAACATGTGGGCAACATCTGTTCCACATCTGACTGGATTAGGTCATGCTTGGTTCCATTAGTAGAGCAACACTGAAGTTCATACAGCTCTATCTATTTACATCCTTGGAAGGACTGATCTCATATTTCCAACCAAGCACTATCAAAAAACCCCGTATTTTGTTGTGTTGAAGAAAAAAATTCTTCAACAATAAAAAAGTTCAAGTATTATGTCATGTGTAACTTCTTCCAGCTATTGTTTAAATTTTGAAAATATAAATGATAATGCTAGCAGCAACTCTGGATAGAACCGAGTCTCTCACTGGCTTAGTTTGCATTCAGTGATTCTGAAGAAATGAAATTAAATTTGCAAAAGCAGCAGCCATCCTGGATTCCATTTAATCATCCTTTATTTATTAGCATTGTGAATATGGCAATAAACACGCATTACTGAACAAAGATAACTGCAGACAGTTGACTTAACTGCAGACAATTATGTGTGTCTCAGCAAAGCGGCATTGGAAGAGAAATCTGTGACATACCTCAGACCGAGCTGTGCATGCACATTGCAGATCAAGGGGATGATCCTGCTGAGGCAGTGTGTTCCATCGTGTTGCAGCAAATTAATGTCTTGTCTCTTTGCTGCATCACAGAAGGCACTAAATTGCTGCTGGACTTAGATACATGCCTGCACAACAACATGCTAGGCTACAAGCTGAGAGCATTCTTAGAAATGTTACTGTACAAAATCGGAAAAACATATCGTCATATCAGTGACTGGGAGTGTTCTTGTATAAGGTTTTGGGCTTTCCTTCACTCTGTCTCTGTGGCTTTGATTTTAATTTTTTTTCATTTATATGAAAAAATATTAGGTAGCTGAGAAAAGTGGAACAGTATTAGCTATACGAATGTCAAAAATTTAATGACAAAAAGTTCCACATATACCCAAGAGCTAATCACTTTTAGAAAGATGACCAAAGCAACTTTCAAATAATTAATTATTTTACCCATTATAATGGAGGAAAAAGTGTTTGAGTTCACTTTCTGTTTGACACATTGAGAGAATCCTTTTATTAGTATGTCAGCATTAGAGACCTCATTCATAAGCTGCAATGTGATGGAAATAGCATAGTCTAAAAATAGCACATTTTAGAAAGTACTTTATTTGTGGTTTTCATAGCCTGATTTACCCAGCGACAGTTTGTGTTCCTTTGCATGATAATAGTGATTTAAAAGAATAAAAATACCTGTGATTCAATAGATTAAATATTCTCTGGTAAGAATTTAATTTTATTTGTTATTTTTCTGAAATAATATTTGCACACAATCTTTAGTTTAAAAGAGCAGAGAGGAATAGAGGATTTGAGTTTTGAACGAATTTCTAGAAAATTTCTATTTTTTTTTCTTAGAACATCACTTCCATGTTTTACAGTGTCATCTTGATGTAGTTAATCAAATTTCTATTAAATTTCATTCTGTTTACTGTTTCTAAAATACCTGCTAGCACCCTTTATAATATCAATAGAGTTAAAACATCGGCATTCTTATGGATGCCATAGCGTATTCTTTCAGAGATGTGCTTTTTTACTTTATTATAATAAATTGCATGCATGGACAGTATAGAGAGGAAAAAGATAAAAATGAATTGTTTCCATTCAAGTAACTGAGAACTGTGTGTAACATCTATCAGCCATGAATAGTCTAAGGAAACAAATACTTCTTCCATAAATAATCAGAATGCGGAAAGTAATTTAAGTGTGTGAAGCAACTCCTCTCTGAATCATGTTCAGATATTTCTGGCCTCTCATTAAAATTATCCCCTACAGTAATGTTCCTCAAATCCTTAACAACTTCACAAGTCTATACTTTACTTAAAGTAATTATTTTATAGATTTATGATGAGTTTCTGTAGCTAAGAACTGATATTATAACCCACTGATGTAAAAAGCACCACAGATTACCAGACTGACTATGACATTGTTAATCCCAATTTGTATATGATATCACAGAAATTTATTTTCAACAATTTGATTGCAATGTAACACATATCTGAAAGCATACAGAGTGCATCATCTCAGTGCTAATCTGCCAGATAAAGAATAAAAGGATACTGGAAAATCATACTTGTGAAAGAGAAGGAAAGCTCTATGAGTACAAGCAAGGTTGAGACTTTGGAAGCAAATGTAGAATGTGGAACTGGAAACATGCATTTGAATCTGAAGATCCAACAAATGTGGGGTTTTTTTCTTTTTAATTGCTATGAATTTAGTACAGAAGGAGAATCAGACAAAAAGATGCATTAAAAAAATATTTTTTGGCCCCTGTATTTTTAAGGCCAGCAGGAGCAAGCAGAGCCAAAGTGATGAGAACTATAATCTTCAGCTTTAGATTCTCCTTTAGGTTTAATCCATAAGATATTTCTATGAGATGTAATTTCCTATTTTGTACTTTTGTGAATTTGTCAGTTTTGCATTTCCAAGAAATTAGGAACTTACCAGTTGCATGAAGTTTTATAAGGACAAGTTCTCTCAGACAGGACTGAATCTGAATACATCAATGAAACCATGTAGTTACAGTAAATGCTCATTCAATCACAATGATAAATCTTGGAGTCAATAAGGTAAATACTGTAAAAGTAATAAGGTAAATCAAAGTATAATAAATACACTGATAAATTGCCTACATTGAAAACGTTGTCAGAGCTGTTTTGTCTGTAAAACTCTTGTCCATTTGAAGTTGGCAAATACCTTAGCCAATGCTAGAACAAATTTATATTTAGCCCAGACAAAATGCAGGTAAAGTACAGAAGACTAATTAAGGAAATACGATGTTCACACTGAAAAACAAGAAAAAAATCCTCCCATCAGAGAAAGCTCCTCATTGGGGCATCAAGAGGATACATCTTTCCCTGTATTCCTGAAAGATCTGACATGTCCCTGAACACTCATCATAAATGTGGAAAACAAAGATTTTAAAAAGTTGTGACAGGAACTGCTGTTTTCTTCAAGATAGTGTTTTACTTAGCTGTTCACAGAGGAAAAAAGGATAGCTCTTCAGAATCACAGTAAAATCTTCATCTCAAGAGTTGAAAAAACAACTGGGCAGGGAAAAACTTACCTGCAACACTGAGTATAGTAGGGAGGGCTTTGAAAGTGACACTGTTGTAGGTTGACACAATGAAAAGATGTCAATAACAAAGGTTATGTCATCTGTAATTTCTTTAGCTACTTATTCCTTCTTGCCTTGAGTGAATCATTAAAGTCTATTTAGGGTATTATTCCTATGCTAGCAATTTGGAGTCCTTTATCAAAAGACTGATGACTATCAAACATATTGACACAGGTGAGACTTCCATTCTTCACTTTTAATGCGAGAAAAAAAAAAGGACAAAAATTTTATCATTTGTCTTTAAAGGCTGGTCCAAGTAGCAGTCAGAGGTGAAACTGGTACCAANGGGCTGGTCCGAGTAGCAGGAATTTGAGTCAGAGGTGAAACTGGTACCAAACAGTCAGATCTAAGCATTTTGGAAAGTGGGAGTTTCCACAACTGTTTGAGTGAAAGGCAGAAAAAGGTGCATCTTCCTGAAGAACTCGCAACAGCCTTGGGGAGTAAAGACAGCTGCTTTGAGTCTATGGCTTTTAAAGTTGATTGTGTTGACCTGGAGTGAACTGGTTTCAGGAGAAAATAAGCAGGCAAAAATTACACTTGTGTGTAGAGTCAAATTGTCACAGTTCCAAAAGCTACTTCATAAACCACAGGCCTTTGTCACTGATCAAGATGCCTGGGAAGTGGCACAAATAGATAGATGAATGTGGAATAACTGACCGGGAAGCAAATCTGCAGACAAGAACCTGGGGATCCTAGTAGGCAGAAAATCGAGTGTAAGTTTGTAGTATGCCCTTGCAGTGAGGAAGGCTGCCTGAATGAAAAAAGCAGCTGGTCCAGAGAGGACCATCTCAACTTGGCCACCCTTGGAGTATGTTGTCCTGTTTCAGTTGCCTAAGCAGAAGAGAAAGATTGAGAACTGGGGAGAAAACAGTGAAGGATCAACAAGATTGTTAGGGAGTTGGAGCATATCATATTAAAGAAGAAGGGAACGGGGTATGTTTAGACTGGAAAGGCAATAAACTTCTACTGTTTAAAAGGGAATTACAGTGAAGATTAAGCCAACCCCTTGCCAGATGTTCACCTTGAAGTGACAAGAAGTAATGGGCACAGTGCTGCAACAAAGGAAACTGCATTTACAGGATAGGGAAGAATGCTTCACTAGAAGAGGGGTTTAGCATCATAGGAGACTGCCTAGAAAGCGGGGAGTCGCTGTATCCAGGGATTTTCAGAGCATACCTCAAGAAGGCCCTCAGAAGCTTGCTCTAGCCTTGAAGATATCCTATGTTTTTGAGCAAGAGCTTGGACAAAGGTTCAATTCTAACACAGGTTTTTCTGTGACTCTGTGATCACACTTGGCATAGACTGATTTAAAAAATAAGGTAATGAAGAGGGATAGCAGGTACAGAAAAACACCTAGGCAGAAAATGTAGTTCTGAGGGAGGGTTTTTAATCTAAATATGGAAAAATGGCACCTCTCTTCTCTAGTATTGATGACAGTTACCTTATCTTTGATTTATGCTTCGTTCAGAGTATCAGGACTTTGTACATGACTTTTAAATAAATATGATTACAACAATAACAACAAAAGAAGAGAAGAGAAAACAACAGTGGGCTGAGCACCATTTTCCCCCATAACTGAATCCAATTTATATGGATTGACTTTTGGCCAGCTACTTATTACCAAAAGAAATAACATCACTAGTGCTGTGACATTACACTGCTGGAAAACATGAAGCAGTAACAAAGCAGTAATGGCCACAGACTGACCGTGTAGTGCTGTTATGCTAGGACACTAAAAATGTATAAATCCATTGTGTTTGCTTGAGGTTGTCAAGTCATGAATCGGTTCTTAAGGGTAAATCTGTTGCCAGAAGCAGGAAAAGACCAGGTGCTAAAAACAGAATCTGAAAGATCATGTGGTCATCAGATAGTAATATTCACCTGAGCATCAGAACTGAAGCCGCGCTAACCACTAAAAAGACAGAAAACCTCTGATGTATTCTGTGGACACAGAGAAATGTCTGCTCAGAGACATGGTGATTCAGATATGACTGTAATTCTTTGAAAGTGTCCTGGAGTTAGTGTGTATGAACATCCGAGGCAGAATTATTCTGAGTTCTGAAAATATCTGCTCATTCGGAAAAGGACATATGACTATATTCATGTCACAGAGTGTAATGAGAAAAGAAAATAGTATAAAATTAATTCATCTTGTGACAAAGATTATAATGGAAGTGGAGATTAACTCTGTGAAATAAAATAGTCTGGTATTTAATTCTCTACTTACATGTCTTAAAATAGACACGTGCAATCCAGAACTTCAGTTTTAATGTTTGCATTTCTGCTTCCTTGAATTTTTATGTGATTCTGCCTTTGGGGAAAATATGAAGTCAAGCAAATGGACACCATAAAAACTCTTCTTCAAGCTATGTAATTTCATAAATATTGTGATCCAAATGTTCTTAAAAATATGTTTAAACTATTATTGTCCTTTCATGCTTTGGCCATTATTAGTTCACTGCTGCAGTTTCAACACAAGATCAAGCATCAAACCTACATTTGCACTGACAAAAAAAAGTGTTTGTGAATTTGTTAATTGATCTACTAAAGTCTATATCCTTTACATTATTTAGAAATACTGATTATAAAGTTAAAGTGATCCAAATAAGGCTTGTGTAAAATTAAATATGCTTTCCATGTTATAACGACACCATTTTGCATATTAAAAGCCCTTTGTACATAATAATGTGGTAAGTTACTGTTAGCCATTTTCAAGACACATCTAAAATAAAAATTACAGGCTTGTTTTTCAAATATATATTTTAAATATATTCCTGTAGGGTCCAGCAAAATTTGAAATGGTGAAACCTAAAGTTCACAGACAAGCAGAAAGAAATCCAACCAATAGAATCAGCTAAGAGATATTGTTGCCATCCTCTATTTTCACAGCAGATATCTCAAAAGATAGGCTTACGGATGGCTAAAGTAGACAAGAAAATAGACCAAAAAGTATAAACTGATCATAGCATTTCTCTTTAATTATACATTTTTACTCCCAAATATATTTTTCATGTTGCTTGCACGACTCCTGGGGCTGTGACCCTTGAGGTTTAAAGGACTAGCTCTACTCAGCTGTGTGTATATTACATTTTGTGCCACGCTTGCTTTTCATACAAGTATCCTGCAATTTGTGACAATTACTATCCAACAACTGCCATAGTAGCAGTCTAGTAAATCACCAAAAGAAACATTCGTCTCCAGAGGATGTCTTCCAGCTGTTCCTGTAAAACATTTCTGGGTTTGGTATTGACAGAAAATCTGAGGTTCAGGGAATATCATGGATCTGTCAAAATTCTAAAGGGTGTAGATATATCACTGATTTTATAACAATTAGATATTGCAGCTATTAAAAAAAGTTTTAGATATCTCATGAAAAAAAAATTCTCAGTCTTTAAAGGAAAAACATGGTCAAATAGTTCAATATTACTTCGTTTTTTCCTAATGTCTGAAAGACTGATCTTTATAATTGTGGTTTCCATGTATATATTACTTCTAATCAGGTAGATATTCCAACTCACCTGGAAGGATGGGGAAGATTAAGAAAAGAAAAATAGTAAGTCTGACCTTGTCCTTTTGTCCAAAGAAGTTCTGTCATTCAGACTAAATCAAAAACTAAAAAAACTATGTCGCTTGCTCTGTATAAGACACGACTGATATACAACAAGCAACAAAAGTTATTAATGTGCAATATAAGAAGGATATAAAACAGATTAACTTTGTCGTGGCCACAGGATCAGCTTTTCAGGTAGAGAAATCACTTTTAAACACAAAGATTCAGATCTTAATAAAACAGTCACATAAGTCTGAGTTCATGCTGTGAAGCACTGCATTAACTGCAAGTTACTACTATTAACTACTGTATTAACCACAAGTTTCTGGAGACTAGGTTCTTACTTCACATAATGCCAGCTGTTTCAGTTACCATCTTATTTCTTAGTATTTGGTATATTGCAAAATTGTAGTAGGATTTTAAACAAATTCTTCCTGAAACAAACAAAAGATAGAGGAAGGAAGGCAAATGCAATATACCTTTGAGAGCAGCAGTGTTTTTTAATATTTCCTGACAAATATATATGCAATCAATATATTTATTTGCTGCAATTATAATGACTGCCTGAATATTTTTAACTTCTTTATGCCATGCCAGTGACTGCATGATTTTACATTTGTATTCTGCTCTATAAAAGTCAAAAAGTTAGAGGAAAATGAAGCCTGTGGACACTACGTCCTATTGCTGCATTGGCCGTGGATCCCAGGGAGTTACAAAAGAAACTCAGACTACAAAGCAACAGCTGCTAGTGTAAGCAGGAAAAGGAGATCATCCGTCTCACAGGACATCTCATTTCCACAGACTCATTTTAAGAAAAGTTATCAGGAAGGGACTGACTACAGAAACCACATGAAAAGCAATAGACTTCACTTTCCTAAGCCACAGTTAACAGCAAAAATAATATTTCAAATATCCATTTTGCAGATCTGACTGGGTGGGAGTTTGTAAAAGCCATAAAATATGACAGTAACTGAAATTTAATCCACAGAAAAGGTATTATTTCATTTGAAAAGCTGAGTCTTGTGTTTGTTTTAAGGGCAACAGTAAGGAAGATTTTAGCCCATCCCATCTGAGTGGGCCAGTCATAATTTGGCCATCAAAACTGAGGAAAAAAATTAGAGTAGCTAGGGAATGCAGACAATATTGATAACTTCAGAGAATATTCTTTCTGCCAAAAAAAAAGGGAGTTTTCTCTCCACTCCCTTCCTAGAAAATATATGCATGTGCACCAATCCTTCTGCTTGGCTTAACAACTAAAGTGTCCTTTGTTTGTTTTATAATATTTTCTAAAACACCTTGCTTTATCTTAGAAAGCTTGGCTACTTCCAGGAGCACACTTTACAGTCCTGCAAAATGATGCATGTAGTAATGCACTTGACCACGACTCTATTCAGGCAGACATTTTGAGAAACTCAAAGGTTTGCTCAGCTAAAGGAAATAGAACTTTAGACATCTCTTTGTGGCCTGCACTCGCAGTGAAGAAATCCTTTTCTGCTTAGCATAGCACCCATTTTTTTTTCTTGAAGTGATGCAGCACTGGGAACAAGGATGCAAAGAGCCTTCTACAGGCATATTAGAAAGCAGCATCAGGTATATTCAGAACAAAACAAGTATAAGAAAAGAAAATTCCAAATGATATATCCTACTTTTCAGAAGATGCATGTAAAATACTTTAAAATAATACTAAACTCAGTGAGAGTAGGAAGAAAATACAAAAGCAGCTAGCTACAGTCTGTGAAGCTGAAGGTAGAAATGCTGCTATAAAACCAAAAGAGCAGAGCCTCAGGCACTTCACTCGCGCTGTGGAGACAACACCCCCAGGCTCAAGAAGGCAATCTTGGTGTGTAGCAGATACTTTGAGAGGCACAGGATGTTTCTTCCACCTAGAGATCAGTTTTATCAGGGAGAAGAAAGGAAGACAGAAATAATGCACCAAGTCAGTTCTTAGCCGTTTTAAGAGCAGAAAAAGTCACCGAAGTGGAGCCAGGAAGCCTTGTACTGCTCTGACAGCAGGGCGGGGCAGGAGCCAGGAGACATTCTGTCGGAGCTCGTGTGTCCCATTCTCTGTAACACAATCTTCCCGACAGCCTTGTGCTCAAGGTTTTGAAGCCCCAGTCTAAGACATCAGACATACACAATAAGAGCAAATGAGGGTAAAAGAAGGAGCTTTCTTTATTTGCAGTTCTCTTTTCATCATAAAGTGTAAATAGCTTCTGTTTCTATGGATTTGCTCATTAAAAACTTCACTGACACAGGCCTGAAATTTCATCTCAGCTTTTTGTAACAGTGCTTGAATCCCTTGGAGGCAGGTGCTCTTTCTTTGGAAGAAAGTCATTCAGGTGGAACATTCTAGGCAGAAACTTTTCTTTGAGAGTGAGAGAGTTGCTTTAGGGACAAGACTGTTTCTTTATTCTAATATATTCCATTTTTTGGTGCCAGTGACTCTTTCGATTCTTTATCAAAGTCAGAGGACAGCTCATCCTTATAACTGACTGTTATTTAAGCCCCTAAAGGAGAGGCTTTTAATATTTAAACCATATTAATGTACTACATTATTTTTTTTACCATCTTTATTAGCCAATAGTTATTCTCAATTCAAACTGGAGATTATAAAGGGTTGTTTTTATTATAAGGGTACCCTAATATAATATTCTATTTTTAACTGCTCAGAAAAAAACCCCAACCTTCACACTGAAGCAATTTCTATTTATAAGTAGCTCTATGAATCTAAAGAGAGATCTTCTAATGGTGTCCTTTGCAGTGTGTTTTTTATTTTCCATAATTTCAGCAACACATATTTAAAAATAAAAAGTATTGAAAAATATGTCACCAGCTGAGGGTCACTGACAAACATCTACTGGCCTAACCTTAAAAACAGCTTGCCAGGTTATCTGAAAAGGTTTTGGGGGCTTATAATGCTATTTGATACTGAATGTGTATTTGTAAGACATTTGGTAACATATGGTGTGCTAGAAAAACCATTTGGGAATCCCCATGTACAGCAAGAAACGCATATTTTTACTAAAAAATATTGGGATATGGTTATTGAGGTTGTCAGTTTTCTGTATGTTGTTATTTCAAACTGGAAGGCCAAAATGTAGCCTGGGAGAGGTACTGCCTTTTTCATATGTGCCTGTCCTGGTGCTCACATGATCCAAATGCAACCCCTTTTCCATTGTTAAGCTCTTCACGATTATTTTCTATAAACTTTTTTTCTTAAATTACTGTTATGCCCAATAAAATATCACTAAAATATCTAAGTTCTTAGCTGTGGGGGAAAAAGAGTCTTTTGAATGCCTGAATTATACACTGGAATAAAGACCCTTCACATTATGGGATTAAACTTCATGTGATTATAGTTATAATGGTCAGACAGATAACCCAAAATAACAGGAGCCTCTTTAGCACCATCCTTTGGGAAAACTATATGTAATCTGGTTTTCCAATTACCCAGAGAGATTACATACAAGACTTGCTACCAATCAAATTACTTGGGTCTTGCATTTTTAAAAAATTATTTAAACTACTGAAGTATATCAAATTATGCATTCATTGTCTGTAATTTTATCTGTTATGCTAGGACTGTCTCTGTTTTCTGCAATATGAATGTGAATTCTGCATTTGCCTCTATCTTAAAGTCTTTCCTTCCAATTTTAGTTTCATCTGTGACTGTATATTAGGTGTTTTCTCTTCATGCATTAAGTTCCTAAATCTTTGTCTTTTGAGTTCTCTGTCCTAAGAATCTATATCAGTACTCCTGTCCTCTAAATTAACCTCAAATTTACATTTCCCACCCACGGTCTTCAATGCAGGCCAGTTTTCTCCTTGATTGTACTTGGACTTGTCTATTGACTTGTATCTCTATTGACCAGACCCTTTATTAAGGTTCAAATTCTTCTTATTTCTTCTGTCTTCCTGAGATTGAAACTGACCACCAACAGCTTCCTCTGCTATTCCCTGATCTGTACTTTGCTTCTCAATAAGCACTTAGTCATGAACTATTTGAGTACTTTTTTCTCAGTGTCAGCTCTGAATCCATCTGTAACACCAGTGACACTTCCTTGTCAGCAATATCAATTACAGAAGCATCTTTAATTTGTTCTTCTTTATCTGTCCCAAAGTTGCAAGACTCAGCCAGTTCTGACAAGGGCTTAACAAATGCTTGGTATTATAAATTGAAGTGAATAAAAACACTAACTACATCCAAAGATCCCCTGGCAGAGAATCTTCCAGAAACAGCTCTCAAATAGGAAATATTCTAAAGAGCTCCTTTAGTGGGATGATTTATATGATTATTTTTATTTGGAAAATAGTACATTAATTTGACAAAGAAATCAGAATGGTACATATATGCACAACATTTCCATCTTGCAATGAAAACAGAATATTAATGTATCTGTTTATACATGCTCTGGTTAAGGTGTAACTGCCTCAGAGGTGACTAATAGGAACCACAGCAGATCCACAAAGCCTTTGTACTCAGACTGGAAACTCATTCAAGGAGGACTTGAAATAACAATTTTTTTTTTTTAGTTATATTATTATCTTATAGTTATCTTAGTTTTAATGTAGTTATATATATATTATCTGTTCATATTCATTTTGTCATGATTTTGTGTAGCATAGATGGCATTAATATCTAGACAGGAAGTAATCATCATTGCTTCTCTTATGTTTTCAATATGATTACTGAAGATTATTATTTCCTTTGATTTGCAATATTTTAAACTTAATTATAAGTTTCTGAATAATTTATTTGCTACATAAACCAGACAGCATGCAATGTGGGAATACAGGGGAGGAAATAACTGTTTTATTGTTCCATAACAGTCTCTACAATGAGACATTTTTACATGAAAAGTATTAATAAAAGTATCATGTAACTAATTTATCTGTTAATAAATTCACAACTCAGGAAAATCCATTAAAAAAAAAAATGACACATTATTATGTGAGACCAATTTTTAAAAGTCTTAAAAGCCTTTAAGTTTTGAATTTGATTGTTTTCTCCTCTAAACCTTTACATTTCAGAATTACAGACCAGTTATATTCCTTGTTAAGTGTGGAAGAATCAGAAATTACAATTACATATTTTAAGTAAAAACAAGTGAAAAGAGGGAACAGCAAATAGTACTCCAAACCCAGAAGCCCCAACTTCAATGTCAATGTAAGACAGAAACCAGCAGTTTTATTAAATGAAAGCTTATATGTCAATTACAATATTTTGACCTCTTATACTGGAATTGACAATTTAAAAAATGATTTTTGCAGTAATGTGGGTATTGATAATTGTTCTAAAAGAACCATAGTACTAGGCAACAAATGACTGTTCCTCTGCCCTCTCATACATATTAAAAAACATTTTTCTACAGCTACTTTTTTTGCTTCTCAAAAAAGATTTCTCTTAAATTTTAAATGTTGGGATGGATTCAACATTCTGCAAAAAGAAAAATTAAGCCATGAGCCGATAACTGGACATTAATTGCAATGAGTGAAAAAGGAGTTGGGTCTCTTGCTTTGTCACATGTTAGGGTTAGTAGACAATGATGACCCTCACAGCTACAGGTAAAACTGTCAGAAGGGCAGTAGGTGGGAAGGAAAGTATCCAGGGTACGTATATACCTATAGACACACACAAACACATGTGGAAGTATTTATACATCAACATGTAATGGAATATAACTGAAAAAATGTGGAAACAGGCAACCGTGCAGAGTGCTAATTTAGGTTGGGCAAGCCAGTGCCATATTTTCTTAACAATTACACTGATGCAGCTGTAGTACATCAGATCTGGATACAGCTCAGCAGCAAAAATCTCTGTGACACTGTAAAGACCCATCCATGTATTCAAGTTAAAAGCATCAGAAAAAAGTACTTGCAACGCCAGAATCGAATTCTGTACTGAGCACCTGGATCTGAGAGGCTGTTCTGGGCTCTGGCAAGCATTTCTGTGCCTTTGACCAGAAAATATCTGTCAGGTGAATATAATGGACTCTTTCTTAGAAATATTGACATATGAGAATCAGAATTTTTGTCTTTTTTTTTTTTTTTTTTTTTTGTCACAAATTATAGAAAACCAGAAATACTCCTGTCAAGAGTCTTGGGTATATTCAGGATTGAATATTCCAGTGTCCACCTATCTCCCTCTGTTTACCTTCAGTGAAGAAGGCAAACATCTGTACCAGAAAAGTAGCTAAAGGTTATCTGACTCTCCCTCATTAAATCAGCTACATGGAGAACAGAGTTTGCAATAGTTTTATGGCTGATAGTTCATATCACACATGAGGTGAATTAATAATATGGATATGAAGAAAAACAATTTATTAATGTTAATAACTCTTCCAATAAAATTTCCAGGAGGACCTATAGTGATAAATTGAATAATTATGAGTATAATTATGACTAACTAGAACCATAATTTCATGCTAATGCAATAATAATGACACAAAAGTGTAGATCATGAATTTTAACTGCTCAGTTATTCCAAATTTCCACAGAGAAAAAAAAAAGAACACCCAAAAAAACCTCCTCAGCCTTAAAATCTGATCAAGTTATGCTCTGCTGCCAGAATAAAACCCCAAACCTATTCATTGCTTAAATAGACATCACTTTGATTATTTTTAGCGGACTGAAGAAGAAAAGTCATCTAATTTAATTAGAAATCTAGTAGTATCTTGAAAGCAGGGAACAGATAGTCTGTGTAGCACGCCATGAGTCATCTATTAATTCTCTGGTGGTCTCTTAGGAGAAAAGAACACACAGAAGAATTATGGTTAAATTTCATCTTAAACAGAATTTTCATACTTGTGTTTATTTCTGGAGAAGCATACATGGTGGGTAATCACCTCACAAAAACTGTGCAAGTGTTCAGTAATCATATCAAGTACAAGCTGCACCTCACAACTAAAAGCAGCTGAAGGTCAGAATTTTTTTTGCCAAATCATTTTGGGATAGGGGATAGTGAGGTAAGCAAAAAGGAGTTGGTGAAAGATTTCTCTGAAACCAACCAGTTTCATTTCTGTGAATTTATTACAAAAACTAATTAATCTCTCTGGCTTCAGCATGACTCAGAACAATGTAATGCAGAGTCCAAGACAATTGCTGCAGTTTTGGTTTAATGTGTGCCACTGATGGTGTAAACTGTTGTTTGTTCATTAAAACTTCTGGAAATTAAAAGTAGTGGAGCAAAACTAATATGTATTAACAGCATATATGTCTTTAGTTCTCTAGTTTGTTTTGGTAGGAGGAAAGCATTTTTTATGCTTTTTCTTCACAATATAGAGAAAAACCTTGGATCAAAACATGATATAAAACATACATATTTCCATATTCCAGGCAGTGACTGTAGTTACTAACTTTTTCTATCTAGGCACTCAAGCATGTGAGGACAAATAAATTTATAAGAAAAGTACAGCTCTGGTTCAATTGTGTTTCTCTCATGACTAACTGATTAACATAAAGGGCCTGAAGGAAAAAGACTCCATCTTTTTTTCTAGCCTCTAGTCCTTGAGGACTACTTGAAAAAGCAGAAGTTAGTGTGGGCCAAATTGAAACCAGGCAACATGCTGACACTGTATCTACAAGGATTTTCCATATCACTGCTTCAGCTCATCTCCTGGTCCTGCTTAGTTGGAGTAGTCTCCTCTCCCCTCCCTTCCCCTCCCCTCCCCTCCCATCCCCTCTCCTCTCTTCACATTGAAGGCCATGTCAAGACAGGATTGTAGTTGATTCAGATACCTCAGGTCAAACCATTCTCCTTGTAGGTTTTATTCCCACCATGAAGCAAATCTGTCAGGTTTTGAAGATAAATTTCAAGGAGTACTTAAAGTGCATTTGGGTTTGGAAAGAGAATTGGAAGGGAAAAGAAGAGAATATTCTTTTACTGGAAGATATATAAAAAAAAGGTGCAGTTATAAAACAGATTATATCAACAATATTATAAAAAAATGTCCAGTATACTATTTTAGTCCTATGGGGAGAGAGAGCAGTAAGTTGCGTCACTAGGGGATTTTTTTGTCTTTCCTCTATACAGTCATTTTTGGGCTATCATTGGTGCTTTAACAAGGATGTGGTAACAGCAGGATTTTCTGAAGAATCACTGGGGGAATGTTCAGAAAATATAAAGAGAAATGGGAAAAGATAGTTATATGAAAGTAATGAATAGCACAGTGCTTCAAGAAAGAGTTTCTAAAAAACAATGTAGGAAGTATCAAAGAAATAAAGTGGCATAGAAAGCAAGCCACACTGGGATAAATGAAGAGGATGGAAACCAGCCTCAGGCATGAACAAGAGACTGTTCCAAATCCTGCCAGAGATTTAACTCTCATCTGAACAGACTAATTTAATCTAAAAGCTAGAACAGGATATAGCTGCATTGTATGTCACTTCCCTTCCTGGTTCTCTTAAAATTAGAAACACTTTAAAGATTGATCCCACACCTTCCTCATCAGTTTTCAGCAGCCAACAACATTAAGCTTTAATTTGCAGCACACAATTTTCAGTATGGTTTCAGCTTCAATGAGTACAGTAAGTTTCCTGTTACACAGACAGATAAAACATAAACCTGATCAAAGGTTAATAATTAATATAATTCCCAGGAATGCTTTTTTTTTTTAATTGAGAACAGACTACTTAAATAAAAATAATAAATTTCTATTTCAAAGGCTTTTGTGTTAAGGTTAATAACTCTAGTGAATAGAAATGGATACAAAGTAGATAGCACGAGACTTCTGCATTCCTTCCTTCCTTCCTTCCTTCCTTCCTTCCTTCCTTCCTTCCTTCCCTCTCTTTTCCCTTCCCTCCTTTCTTCCTCTTTCTCCT